>APFE030172686.1:0-12813 GCA_000404065.3 Pinus taeda
TGAGAAATTAGTCAGTTACGACTACCTCTCATGGAAATGGTCATACGTGAATGACTTACTTAACGCAGTTGAATCCCAAAATGATATCTAATATAATGCACTGCGTAATCCCCCATACTTAAATTCAAAAAGAGTCAAGGGATCTCTACTTGAATGGTTCATGACGCACAATACTTGCTAAGGTTTTGCAAATGGGGTAGCAAGCTAAGTGGGCTTGATTGTGGGGAAGAACTCCAGAGTTAAGCGCGCTTGAGCCAGAGGAGTTCTGGTATGGGTGACCTCCTGGGAAGTCATGGTTACCGGGTGCAAGCCCCGGAAGTGATGATTGATGCTATGTGATTCGTTCTCCACATTTCACTAGTTTCAATCCCACTTCTTCACCCCTGTGAGCATCACCCGATGCAATGAGTGCTAAGTGAACTATTCATAAATCATGAGAAATTAGTCAGTTACGACTACCTCTCATGGAAATGGTCATACGTTGAATGACTTACTTAACGCAGTTGAATCCCAAAATGATATCTAATATAATGCACTGCGTAAACCCCCATACTTAAATTCAAAAAGAGTCAAGGGATCTCTACTTGAATGGTTCATGAGGCACAATACTTGCTAAGGTTTTGCAAATGGGGTAGCAAGCTAAGTGGGCTTGATTGTGGGAAAAACTCCACAGTTAAGCGCGCTTGAGCCAGAGGAGATCTGGGATGGGTGACCTCTTGGGAAGTCCTGGTTATCGGGTGCAAGCCCCGGAAGTGATGATTGATGCTATGTGATTCGTTCTCCACATTTCACTAGTTTCAATCCCACTTCTTCACCCCTGTGACCATCACCCGATGCAATGAGTACTAAGATATCATACTCTGAAACAACGTTTCACACCGGATGCAATGAGTGCTAAGATATCATACTCTGAAACAACGTTTTCTAAATCAGCTTGATGTTTAACATCACAAACCTCGAATACATTGGTTTTATCATGTTTCTTTTCCTTTACAACAATCAGTAAAAATTATTTGCATGAATTTATAATTCATTTCATCTGCCCTAATTTTATGAGAGTATAATTATTCTTGAGCTTATGAGCTCTTACAAAGTATTTGATTCCATCTTTAACGACTAGATACTTGTTCTCAACTCTATAGAAAATAGCTTTACTATCATACAAGTAAGGACTTCCTAAAATAATTCCACATATATCCAAAGGAATTATATCTAACTCAATCTCGCCTACAAATGTTGACCCAAAAGAAAACTTGAGTTTGCATTGTCTAGTAACTTGTAGTTGTGCTTTATCACTTAACCAACCCAATGGGTATGGTTTCTTGTGAGGTGTAGTTAGTAATCCCAACTTCTTTACAATTTCTTCAGAAATTAAATTTACTTGCGAGCCACTATCAAACAAAGTATCAATCTTTTGATGTTTGGAAATAACTCGAATATGGAAAATCTCATGTATTTTTGTCTCATTTTCTTCATCAATAGTAGATTGTGCAAAACTACTAGTAGATGCTTCAGAATTCTTACCTTTGTTGCAAGGGTTGTTTCATCTCCTAAGTCCGACCCCAAATATTTTTGAATAGCTGCAGCAGTCTTCGTCTTCTCACCCTTGAACTTCTTAGGTCTCAGCTCTGGATGCAGAATCCAACAGTGCTCATCATCATTCCCATCCTTCTTACAGTGAGTGCATAAAGAATTTCTTTTCTGTGCAGTGTTGTCCTTCCTCTCTTTCCATTTCTGTATTATTTTCTCCTTATTCTTGCTTGCAATGGGCTTGGATGATCCTCTAACCTCTAGGTTCTGATTCTTTCCTCTAGCTTCTAGATGGGTAGCTTGAACAGATACCTCATCTATTCTAGTGGGATTAAACATGAGGATGGTGTGCCTCATGTAGTTGTTTAGACCACTGATGTACTTCAACAGAGTCTCAGGTAAGCCTAATGAGATTCCTAGAATCAAAGCTCTCTTCCTAAATTCTTGGGTGTAACCTTGTACACTTTTCCCTTTCAATTGGCGAAGAGTTTGCGAGCTCATCATGGCTTGCTACATGTAGGCCAATGGATAGAACTTCTTTTTGATTGCAGAAACAAATTCACTCTAGACAGAAAGAGTCCTACCATGTCTCTTCATGTTAGCTTGGGTCATGCCTTCCCACCAAACCAAGGCAGTGCCCCCAAGGTGTAGGCTAGCCAGCTGAATCTTGCTCTTGTCTGAGTTGATACTCTTCACTCTGCAATAAACATCAATTTGTCTGACCTAATTGTCCAGCTTTTCTGCATTCAACTCTCCGTCATATATTGGTAAATCAAATTTAACATCTAGTTTAATCAAAGATGTCTTCTTTTTGTGTTCAAGGCTATTAGGAGGTGTGAGAAATTTTTCTTCTTTCCCTTTGCCTTTTGAGTGGTCATGGAGGAGAGACTCTTCTTCTCCTTTATCTTGTTTAGAGCCTGATGATTCCTCATCTTTATGTTTTCTAAAATTCTTATACATTTCCTCTACCATGGATCCCATGGCTAAGAAACTATTTATAAATTGAGGGTCTAGGCCCATGGAACCCTCCTCAGACATTATCTTCTGAGGGTAGACACTTCCAATTTCATGATTAGTTTCAACCAACTCTCCTTCTCCTAATTTGAGCTTCGATCTAGTTAGCATTGAACAACTAAATCCAACACAAGCTTATCTAACCTTAACAACCTATAGCTCTGATACCACTTGATCTAAAGTCACCCCTAGGTGACCTAAGGAAATTAATGAAGGTATTACAAACTCATGTGTTGGTGTGTGTGTCTATGTGATCTTATGTAATGAATCGATAAGATTGCGAAATACATAGACACTTGAAATAGTAAGAGATCACAGTAAGCAAACATAAACACAACAAAATTTAATAAGGAGTTCACCCAATCCTCCTGGGTTACGTCTCCTGGTCTGACCTTCAGTGGTGGCCTTTTTATTATGTTTTTAAAGCAGAGTCTTACAATAAGGAGCTCAATCTTAGTCTCACTTGACAGAAGATGATCAATGGGATGGCACTTGGAATTCCCAAGTCCATAGAGTTCACAGACTCCCCTTACTGAATTTCAACCACAGTTGGTCTCTGTCTCCTCGATGCTACCCTTACTCTGATGGTCAACTTGGATTCTCTGCCCTCTGCAAATTTTCCTCTCTTTCTATGTCTCTCGGTCTTTGGCTTCTTCATGACTTCTCTTCCTCACTATCCCCTTGCTTCCTGTCATTTCGTTCCTCCGACTATTCGTTTATGTTTCAGGCTCTCCGAACTGCCTGCCTCTGTCCACTGGTACTCCTTGGACCTGCATCATCATCGTTGTGTAACGCTTCGTAGAGAGGTGGCCACCTGTCTCTTTGCGAACTGAGTGTCAATTCTTCCTGAACGGTCATTTTCTCTGTTATTTCCCAGATGCCTGTGAAACAGATCCTTCTATTGATTGATCGGTCAAATTGGACTTCAACTCTTATTTGTTGTAGTTTATTTCTCCCTCAGGTCTGGTCATCCACCGGGTTGAACCTCCGCCATTCATCTGGAGCCCTGAGATCCTATGGTCTTCGCTCATATCACGTGGTTGAGTTACTAAACTGTTAGTCTGCAACGTAAGCAATTTATCTTTCTCCCCAACGGACATGCGTCACTCAGTGTATGGAATCGCTGGGTCCTTGGCCAAATCCGCTTAGCATCTGAAATGCCTCCGATATTCCACCGATTTTGAGCATGGGACCCACCTTGTCTGTTTTAGCATTTTCCCACAGTTTTCTAGTTTCCCTTATGACCGAACACTCGGGGTCTTTCCTTATCGAGGGGTTTTGCCTAGTAAAGCACCTTTATGCTAATCTCATATAATAAACAGCCTCCATTTCCGGATCTGAGCTTCCCAATTGCCTTTTTTTGTGCCATGCGCAGTCTCCATGGGCTAACAGTCAACACACTTTGACCGAAGGTCCTCATTGCTCCATGCTGGCTACAAATTTCCATTATTCAGAGGTTCTTTCTGATAGTTATAAGATTTCTTGATGTCTGTCATTCATTTTTAACAATCATGGAATTGTTTGAGCATCCAATTCGGATCACTTGAGAAGGAGAAAGCAGAGCACAGAGCAAGTGGGCAACAAGAGGAAGACTGCCAGACGTGTGTAGAAAGTAGAGTGTAGAAGTTGAATCTGCAGACATCCATTAAGTTGGTATTCTACATGTAATTTATATGCATCTTTAGTACGAAAATTGTATGAAATAGTAAAATAGTGGCACTAACAAGTTGGTGCCTCTAGGGAAGTTGGTGCTTGCCAAACAAAAGAGGATGGTGCCTCTAGGAAATTTGGTGCTTGCTAAACAAAACAGGTTGGTGCCTCTAAGTAAGTTGGGGTATGATAAACAAAAGAGTTTGGTGCCTCTTGACAAGTTGGTGGTTACTAAACAAAGGCGTTTGGTGCCTCTAGTGAGTGGGTTCTCACAAAAAAACATATGCAATTACGTTGGTGCTTAAATTACATCATGAAACAAACAATAAATTGGTGGTTTTTTCCCTATGGATTTCCACGTGAAAATATTGTGTCGAATGCATGTTGTTCATGAGATTTTTGTTTGAGTATGCATTCTAAAAGTTTATTGATTTACTACTTCATGAATGAATTCGTTCACATATGAAATACCATAAGAAGGAACTATAAGCACAAAAAGAAAATAAAATTAAGAGTTTCTTAAATTATTGATTCACCCCACCCCCCCGCCCCACCCGCCATAGCCCCGAGAAATTCCTTAATTCCAATAATTGGTAGTATCCAAGTTCCTTCAGTAACATTTTAACCACTGGAAGGTTGATCCTTAAGGAATTATGAATAGGCAAGAGAGTCAAGAAGTTTACTCAAGCATGGTACTTTGATGGAGCCAACTATGCCTTATGGAAAGTAAGAATGGATACAAATATTATGTCCTTGGGTGTAGATGTTTGGACCTCATTACTAGTAAATTACAATATCCCATATACTCCCCCCACATATGTAGATGGAAAGAAACTATATCTAAGCAATGGTAAAGCGAAGCATGCCATTCTTGTTGGTTCATTCAGTCAGAACTTGTGAAGGTTATAC
The DNA here is from genome assembly GCA_000404065.3 of Pinus taeda. Taxonomy (NCBI): domain Eukaryota; kingdom Viridiplantae; phylum Streptophyta; class Pinopsida; order Pinales; family Pinaceae; genus Pinus; species Pinus taeda. Next base: position 5,104 of record APFE030172686.1, read on the forward strand.
ATTGTAAGTCTTCTTATGAGATGTGTGAAAATCCTAACCAATGTAATGAAGCAGAAGAAAAAGTGAAGTGAGAAAAACCTCAGACCTTCAGAATGAGGTTTGAAATCTTGAAGATGACTGAGAATTAAATCATATTTAAGTACTTCCTCAGAGTTGATGAAGTAGTTAATATGATTATAGGACTTGGTGAGGAAGTCAAGGAATATTTTATCATTCAAAAGTTATTAAGATCTCTACCCATGAGCTTTAATGCCAAAATATTAGCTATAGAGGAAATGGTCAACCTAAAGCATCTCAAGATGGATCAACTACATGGTACTCTCATAGCCTATGAGGTGAGAGTAGGAATGGAGAAATCTGAAACAAAGGAAGTTGCATTTAGAGTATCCAATAAGGGCAAGGAACACAGAGTTCATCAAGACTTCTCTAGCAATGAATCTGATCAGGACCTGGCTCAACTAGCCAGAAAACTGAAGCATGGCTCTGGTAAATATAAAGGGAAGTTTCCCTTTAACTGTTTCAACTATGGAAGACTTGGACATTTTTCTTCCAAATTCCATTACAAAGAGTCGGTTGAAAGAGAAGAAGGTCTGAAATTTAGAAATAAGTCTCAGACATTTTAGAAGAAGAAACCCTACAAGAAGGAGGGGTTCTATTCCAAAGAGGATAGTTTGGACTCAAAATGAGACTGTGAAGACTCATCGAAAAATGAGTTAAATGAGTATCTTCTGATGGCCCTCGAAACAGACTCCAAGAAACAGGGTCTTATGGACTTTGAAGATGAAGAAGAGGAAGGAGTGGTAGACCTTGAGGGATAACTCATCAATGCCCTTGATGAGTTGAAGAAAGAAAGGAATAAAAAGAAGTAACCAAAGGAACAATTGTAGCATGTAGAAGAAGGAAAGTATAACTTAGATAATGAGGAGTTTGCATATTAGAAAGAAAAACTTGAAGAAACTATCAAGAGTAAGGACAATCTAGCTCTTCTACTGAAAAGAAAATAGGGAAATTGTGAGAAGCTAGAAGAGGAGAACAATCTGCTGAAATAGGAGCTTCTCAAGTTGAAAAGGTAAATGACCTCAAAAATATGCAAAGATGATTTTTTTCTTTAAATGTTGAGCTGGAGGAAGCCAGATGAAAAGAAGAGACACTTCAAATTGTGATTCAAGAATGGGAAGAAAATTTCTAGTATCTTGAAGAAGAGGTGGTCTCTCCAAGAACTAACCTTGAGAAAGCAAAGACCAAGAAGTGTCTAAGTGAGAGAATTTCTAAGGGGACTAGAAGAGTAAATCACATTTTGAGTTGTCAAAGGCCCTCAGGAATCAAAATCAGACTGGTGTACTCAAAGTAATAAGAATCTCCTACCGGGAATAAGAAGATAAACTTCAAGTCGACTGGAGTTGAAGAACCACAGAGTCATAGGAGGAATCACCATGAAATATTTAATGAAGACAAAAGAACAGTTAGACAAAGAGGAGACCATCAATGAAGGACAATTCAAACAGAAAATCAACCAAGCTATTTCTATGCTAAACCTCATAATGTTTTTGACAATAGGGGTGCCTACTTATTTTATTGTCACTACTACAAGTGTGATATATATTTGGACACAAAGATATTAATTGTAGAAGTATCAAAGTTGAAAGAATTTAAAATCTTAGGTTCAATTCACATTGCCTACTATGTCACAAGATTCCTCTTTTAGGAATCATAATTCCTTCACTGCCCTACAAAGTGAGTTTAATTTTTTAAATGTAATAATTTTGAGCACAAGGCTAGTCAGTGTAGAAGCAATTTTGAATACCTATCTAAATGTCAAATTGACAGATAGACTCACATACAAAAGGATAAAATAAGCTGGAAACAAAAGACCAAAAAGAGCATGCCATGTGTTATCGCCTTATCAATGCATGATAAAGAAAACAAATGGTATGTAGACAGTGCTTGTTCCAAACACTTGACTAGAGACAAGAGCAAGTTTCTATCACTAAAAGAAAAAAATAGAGGATGCAATGTCACATTTGGCAACAAATCTCCAGCAAGAATCAAAGGAAAAGGAGTGGCCAGTCTTGATCAGAAGACAAAAGCAGAAAATGTGATGTATGTTGAAGGCCTCAAAGACAATCTACAAAGTGTTAACCAGATGTCTGACAGCGACTATGACGTGACCTTCCGATCTAAATATTGTGAGGTCCATAATATAAAAAGTAGAAAACTAGTGGGGCAAGCAGTCATGACTCACAATAATGTTTATGTGTTCAATGACTCAAGGGTCAATTGCTACTTGAGAAAAACCAGCCAAGAACGAGTGTGGCATAAGAGGCTCAAACACATGAATTTTGATAGCTTGATAAGGATAAGAAAGATAGCTGTGGTAAAAGGACTACCTAGATTTCCAAGGCATGATAACACCAACTGCAAGTCATGTCAATTTGGAAAGAAGACTAGGAATCATTTCAAAAGAAAAGAATTCTCCTCATCCAAACCTTTGGAGCTTATTCACACAGATATATGTGGCCCCACAAGAACAAAAACATCAAAAGGAGAAATTTACTTTTTGTTGTTCATTGATGATTACACGGGGGCTACTTGGATTCTCCTCCTAAAAGAAAATTCGGAAGCATTTGAGAACTTCAATAAGTTTAAGGCTTAGGTAGAGAATGGGAAATATTTGAAGGTAAAATGATTGAGATCAGACAGATGGAGAGAGTTCACCCGAAAAGATTTTAAAGAATTATTTGAAGAGAATGGTATTAGAAGGAAGTTCTCAGTGGCAAGAACTCCTCAACAAAGTGGAGTTGTGGAGAGGAAGAACCGAACAATCCAGAAAATGGCCAAAGCGATGTTAGATGAAGCAGGAGTGGCTCACCACTTTTGGGGAGAAGCACCTCAGGCAATAGTATACATGTCAAACAAAACTTGTCTCAAGCCTGACAGTAAAAAAACTCCATATGAGTTATGGAAGGGTATAACTACATCAATTAAACACCTCAAGGTGTTTGGGAGCAAGTGCTTCACTAAAATAAATTAAAATAAGCTTTGGAAGCTTGAATCATGTGTTTAGGAGGGAATACTACATGGATACTATATTCGAAGAAAAGGGTACAAATGCTACAACAAGAGGACAAGGAGGATAGAAGACTGCATTGACACAGTGGTTGATGAAGTAGGCTCACAACTTGAACTCTCTGAAAGTAACTTGGACTCGGATGATTAAGAGAGTTTAGAGTTGAGGGATGCAGATCTAAATGAAAAAAAATCAGACAATAAATGTAAGGAAGAAAGCACATCTTCAAAGCCAAAAACACCTTCTAAGTATGTGTAAAAGGAACACCCTGAGAGTCAGGTTCTTGGAGATCAAATAAAGGGTGTTCAAACCATAAGGAGACTTGTGGGAAATAAATCATGCAAATTTGGCTCTACTATCCAAAATAGAACCCAAAAACCTCTATCAAGCAAGTGAAGGTAATTTCTGGGTGAAATCCATGAATGAAGAGCTAACCAAATTGAAAAGAATGACACATGGAAACTTATCCCAATACCAAAAGAGAAAAATTTTATTTGAAGCAAGTGGATTTTCAATAATAAGTAGAATGAAAAAGGTCAAGTAATCAGGAACAAATCTTGGTTGGTTTTCAAAGGGTATGCCTAGATAGAAGGGGTAGACTTTGAAGAAAACTTTGCACCAGTAGCCTAACTAGAAGCCATAATAATATTCCTTGATCTTTCAATTCACAAGAACATTAAAGTTTATCATATGGATGTAAAGTCTACCTTTATCAATCGATACTTAGAAGAGGATGTTTACATTTAGTAGCCTTCGTTTTTCTTCTCTCCTCTAACGAAGGGCTATACGCAAATTAAACAAGGATCTATATGGTTTGAAACATGACCCTACAGTCTCGTATGAAAGGCTGGATAAGTATCTTCAGCAACAAGGTTTTATGAAAGGCTCCATTGACAACAATCTCTATTAAGAATATAAGCATTACATCTATTGATAGTGGTTGTGTATGTGGATGACATCATATTTGGCAACGATGTGGAGCAGTTGGAGCATCAATTTGAAAACTATATGCAAACAAAGTTTGAAATGTCCATCATTGGTGAGTTGTCCTTCTTCTTGGGTATGCAAATTATTCAATCCCCACAAGGAGTGTTTATATCTCAATCCAAATACCTCAAGGAAAATTTTAAGAAATTTGGAATGGAGGACTGCAAACATGTCAGAACACCCATGACTATAGGTTGTAAATTGTGCAAGGTAGATGCAACACCACAGGTAAATCAGACTGAATATGGTAAATGATTGGAACCTTACTGTATCTAACAACTTGAAGGCCAGATATCATGCAAGTAGTGGGAATTGTGGAAACATTTCAAGCTTGTCCACGGGAAATTCATGTGGTGGTTGTTAAGAGGATTTTCAAATATATTCAAGGTACAAAAGAGTATTGGCTATGGTATCCCAAAAATAAAGACTTCAATCTAAAGGCCTACACATATGCAAATTGGGTTGGAATTCTATATGACAGGAAGAGTACACTTGGTGCAACTTTCCTTTTACATGATTTCTTGGTATCGCGGGTTAGAAAGAAGCAGGGCTCCATCGCTCTATTCACTGTTGAAGTAGATTATACTACTACTGTAACTTGTTGTACACATATTCTATGGATGAAGAAAACCTTAAAGGATATACATGTATAGTTTCTTAATCCCATTTGAATAATGTGTAACAACACTAGTGCAATCAACCTCTCAAAAAATCCATTCATGTATTCAAAAATCAAGCACATTCCTATTAGGTATCATTTGTTGAGGGAATAAGTTGCAGCCAATACTGTTAAACTTGTATATGTGCCCAGTAAAGAGAAACTGACAAATATCTTTACCAAGCCACTTGCAAGAGAACCATTTGATTATCTCAGGCAGAAGATAAGAGTTGTGACTCCTCCCTCCAAATGAATTCATTTTGGTAGAAGGTGGCAGCTAGCTAGCGGGAGGAACTCATCGCAGAGTAGGCTACATTGATTCAGGGGTTGAGTGAAAGTGAAGTTTTCTTTGCCATTGATGTCAAAGGGGGAGAAATTTATCATTAGAGTAGACCATGCCAATCTAAGATGGAGTTTGTAGTGTTTCCATCAATGCCAAAGGGGAAGCTTGTTGGACACTTGATGGTATAAAGGTGGCTAGATGTGTAAGTGTTGGAATTAATGTCAAACAAATCTCAGCTTGATGATGGAATTTCATGCCTTGGTGGTTGTGATTCCAGCTAGGTATAGACTTTGGAGCCATATTTTGAGTTAGAATATGGGCTTAGTGGCTAACCGGACTCATTTCATTGGAAAGTGCTCTGGAAGAGTTTTCTAATGGTATGTGGAAGTCCATAAATGGACTTGTCATTCAAGAGATATGGCCTACTAAAGTTTAGGATTATTAAGGACTTGTGCATTGAGGAATATCAAAGATCGGAGGTCCTGGCGAATCAGAGGTCTCGGTGAATCGTATATTGGAGGTCCTGGTGAATTGCAATAGATGATCGGAGGAATAGTGGTGTAGAGCAACAATGTATACATTTCGCTGATTAGTGACTTCAATATCAACAGTCGAAGGTCTCAATATATCAAAGATTGGAGATTGGAGGGCATGCAATATCAACGATTGCACTTCGACGATCCAAGAAAATCGGCGATCACAATCAAAGGTCCCACATATCGAAACTCACGCAACTCATAGATTTGAGCCTCTAATGTTAAATCGTTGAGATTTGAGCCTATAATGTTAAATCACTGGGAGAGCCAAGAAGGAAAACACAAAGAAATTCATTGCATAAAAAAGGTTGTTGGGCCTCTTTCTCTCTCCTCTATGAGGACACGTGTTGGCATCCGATTGGGTCTGATAAGGATACAAGGCAACATCATAGGAGCTCTGCCGAGGACAAGTGGTAGGATATAATTGGCTTTGATAAGGACATAAGGCAAGATCGCAAGAGCTATGATGAGGATAAGTGGCAGGATCTAATTATTTTTTATAAGGGACACATAGTCACTTACATCAACATGACATCACATTATAGAGGGATAGCTGGAAAGCTATTTCAATGTTTATGGATGCCCAAATGGACCATATCTGATTGACACATGTCACTTGTCAGAAGATTCCATGTGGTATGAGATGATGTCACTTTGGAAATTAGTAATTGGATGTTTGCAATGGTTGGCTCATGTGCCACAATGAAATTTTGCCAGGATGTGGGATAGCAGGTGGTCGCGAAGGATTAAGTGAAATAAGGGCCAAGGCTTAAAATACAAGGCCTATCATGTATCAGCAATTAGTGATCAATGATCCTTGGTGGCTAGAATTGTTTCAACAAACAGAAAAATGCCGATAAAGGACCTCCATGTGTATTTAGCACCGATTTCATGAAACACACGTGAAACTTTGTGTAAAGGGTTAAAGAAGACGATATAGCCCCTATCAAGGTTCTAGAGGCCTTAGCACCTTGATTATGAGCCCTTGGTCATAGCCCTCGATCCTATGGATAAAAAAATTAAAAATGGGCTTATACATAAGGGGCTAAGGATGATCAGAGTTCGTTGTTTTGTACGGCTTTTATGTGTAAAAGTGCTAATTTGAAAAAATCCCTAATAATGTTATCTAGTGTAGATATGATGATAGAGTAATAGTAGAGAGGTGTATTAAAGATTTATGAATTAGCAGTTCTTGTCTTGAATGCAGAACAAAGGCTCCATGATGATGTACAAGTAGATCTATGAAAACCATAAAGAAGTGTGGGGAGCCTCTATGAAATATGTAAGGGGGAATGAGAGTTACTACACAACATGGAGAGTCAGTTGTATTACAGAGAAGTGATCGTCATGCATCCTTATGAGTTTAATGCAACAACAAAACTGGAGTTAGCATAAATTAGCAGAAGTATGTGGTGCCATGCCTCTGGTACATGCATGGGAAGAATTGATGATGGTAGTGACTACATCGAGCCAAGAGCAAAACATGAACAAAATTTTGAACCTCCATTGAGCTAATGGGGTGTGCGAGCATAGTTTCGAGAGCGTAGAGAAATGAGATGTGAATTCAAGAAGAGTGTTGCAAGGGTACTGCTATGGTGAAATCATGGAGAGCCCTGAGAAAAGAAAGTAGAGAAGTGACTTGTGGATTGGAGCAGAGTGTTGCAACGGTAGTGTTGTGGTGAAACAATGGAGAGCCCTTAGTAGAGAAAGAAAATCACACAGCAAGTGTTGTAGTGGGGAGAAAGAAGAAGACTACCACAAGTGTTTAGAAAGTAGAGTGCCAAAGTTGAATATGCAAACAACCATTAAGTTGGTACTTTACTTGTAATTTTTACGCCTTTGTTTTCAATATGAAAATTGTATGAAATAGTAAAACAATGGTAGTGACAAGTTGGTGCCTCTAGGCAATTTGGTGCTTGTTAAACAAAAGAGGTTGGTGGCTATAGGCAAGTTGGTGCTTGCTAAATAAAAGATGTTCGTGGCTCTTGGAAAAAATGTGCTTGCTAAACAAATGGGGTTGGTCCATCCAGTGACTAGGTTCTCAAAAACAAACATATGTAATTAAGTTGGTGCTTAAATTACATCATAAAACAAACAACAAATTCGTATTTTTTTCCCTATCGGTTTCCACATGAAAACATTGTGTCAAATATATGTTGTTCATGAGATTGTTGTTTTA
>APFE030172688.1:0-13109 GCA_000404065.3 Pinus taeda
AAGTCATCAGTATCATTGCATATTAGTTAAAAAAAGGGCATTTAAAGTGGTTTCTTGACTATGTGTTTGTGTTTCTATTTGAACTAGATTTTTGTTTATAAGCTGCGGAATCTTGTCACTTTCCGCAGCCAACCCAAGTTTCCGCAGTTATTTTGTCAAAGTCTATATTGCAGGTGTCTTCAGGTGAATCGAGCCACATGGGCAAGTTGCAACCGACGTGGACATGGACCGAGTCCTATTGGCTCAGTGGAATTCATCATAAGAGGCCATAGTCAACGGTGGGCAGAGCTGTGGTCAACTTAAGAGTCCTACGGTGATAAAACTCGATTTTTCACCACGTGAAGCTTTGCGTGGTTGTTCCTAGATCTCAGGGGACAATTTAACACATGTGGACTGCTCCATGAATTGGATCCAACAGCCACCTTCCAAAGATTGAATCCTCATAGCAGCCATAGTGCTAAATCTCGGGACGTGGTTGTTTACGTGTCTTGTATCAGCACAAAATGTAGGAAAACAGTTATGTCATCCTCTGTTATAAATAATGCATTCTCATACGCATATTAGCTAGCTTTTTGGTAATGTAATTCTGACTGTTAATGAGCCCACTGTCGATAGATAGACTGGACATGATTATGGGCATTCAATCCCGATTTTGTATATTATTTTTTGAACACTTTATGTATACACGAAAGTTTTATGATATATATATACAGTTCCAAATTTTTGATGTTTATTTTTAATTTGATGAATGATTGATATGTCAATCTAATGCTTGATTAGCGATAGAATCTACTAATGAATTTTCAGATCGTGGAATGTGCACATATGCAATATAAACAAATGATCATTGCAACACCCTCACTCTCAAAATATTGTGATATAAATAAGGATCTTGAACCTGATAAATATTATTCAATTGTGACACTACTAGCTGTGAGTCAAGATACACTACCAACGAATCAATTCCATAAGAAATAGCTTCAGATAGTAAATTAATAATGGTAGTATATTCGGCAATGTTATTGGAAGCGGGACCAATACATACTCTCCTTAACACCATCAACTGACTAGATGGATCATAAATCACCTAAGATGTGGAAGCAAGATTCCGAGTGTGCCAACTAGCACCATTAGCGAATCTGAAATATACCAAGTCATCCCTCAACACCTGCTAAGGCAGATCAAAAGAATGTTGATATCACAAAATGCCCGACAAAATATGTACAAAAATACAAAATATACAAAGAAGCAATTGCTCGGCCAAGACCTACGCAAAATACTTCTTGACATAGAGCCCATTTCGGGGCTCCGCCAACTTGTTCCCTTCAAAACCAACTAATTCATAAGCCCATTTTCCTAAAACTCGTTTTACTATAAAGGGACCATACCATATAGACTTGAATTTTCCTGCCCCCAAGGCATCTTTATCTTGGTTGTAGACCAAGACAATGTCACCTTCAGAATAGAACCGAGGACGAACAACTTTGTCATACTGAGTTTTAACCCTTTTCTTATGGGCCTCATTTATTATGGCGGCATCTCGACGCTGCTCATCGAGATGTTCCAAATGAACGAGGCGCTCTTCGAGACTAGACGTCTCTGGAAGAAGCTCAACAGCTAACTTAAGGGATGGAAATTTGCATTCAATAGGAAAAATAGATTCTAGCCTGTAAACTAATTGAAAAGGTGTAAAACCAGTGGCAGTCTTCACTAAGGTTCGATATGCCCAGAGAGTTGGGTACAACATGATGTGCCAATTGGAGGGATTTTTGTCAATTTTCCTTTGCAGGATTGTCTTGAGGGACTTATTCACGGCTTCGACTTACCCATTGGTTTGAGGATAATACAAAGACAAATGCTCCTGCCGGAATACCAACTTAAGAGCCAATTCGGTCATCAGTTGGTTTTGGAAGTGACTGCCATGGTCAATGGCAATCTCTCTCTGGATACCAAAATGTGAAATAATCTGGTTGAAGAGAAACAATGCTACTGTTTCACTATCATTTTTATAAGTAGGCATGGCCTTAGCCCACTTCATAAAGTAGTCTATGGACACTATGATATACTTGTGATTCACCATTGAAGGCAGATTGCAAGTGGTAAAGTCAATGCCCCACTTCGTAAAAGGTCCGACAGTGATAACAGGAAAAAGAGGAGCTGGATGCGTGTGCATGTTTCGAGTATAGACTTGACAAGGGTGGCAATGTTTGACCACTTCAATACAATCTTTGAAAATTGAAGGCCAAAATTAGCCGAGATGCAAGATTTTCCAGGCTGTTGCAAGCCCTAATAGATGACCGCCACAAGCTCCACTGTGGCAATCATTGAGTACAGACTCTGCTTCCTCCAAAGTGAAGCAACGCTGAAGGATTGAATCAACCCCTTTGCGATATAACATATCACCAATGATAACATAGTTTTTTACAAGGTGACGTAACTTTCAATGCTCATCCTTGGAGGAAGAAGGTGGAAACTTCAAATTCTGGAGATATATGATGATATCTCCATACTAAGGATCTTGTGAAGAAATGAGGAATAAATTTTCGTCCGGGAAATTTTCCTCATAAACAATGTCTTCTTCACAACGCACCCTGGAAATTAATTCCACAAAAACCAATGACTTCTTAGACTTGGCTAACAAGAACTCAATATCAAATTATTGTAAAATAATAATCAAATGATTGTATTTTCCCCCAATCACTCGCCTACTGAGGACAAATTGAAAAGGATTGACAACCGCTAAGACGAACGTTTTGCATAGCAGAATATAATGGCGAAGTCACTGGATAGCATGGACAGCTGCCAAGGCCAATTTCTCAATAGGAGAATAGCGTAGTTTAGGACCCACTAAGCCTCGACTCAAAAAGTAAATCACATGCTCTGTAAGAGCATCATCCTCCTGAACTAGAACCATAGCTATGGTTGATTCTTTTGTTGCAAGATATAAAAGGAAATCTTTGCCATAATCCAGTGGAATCAACAATGGGGCAGAGATTAATGTCTACTTCAAGGCATCAAAAGATCATTGCACAAAGTCGTCCCATAAAAATGGAACTCCTTTCTTCAGCAAACACATAAATCCTTTAGTTATCTCAACGTATTTTTCTATAAATCATCTCAAGAAATTTACCTTTCCTTGGAGACTTTGAAGTGTCAAATGGAAGACGAGGGAAGCAACTGATTATTGCCTCAACCTTGAAGGGATCAACTTGAATCCCTTCAGTTGACACTATGAATCCTAACAACCGACCAGATGTGACTGCAAAAATGCACTTATTTGGATTCAACTGGATTTTGTAAAATCAACATCTCTCAAAAACTAATTGAAGGTGGCCGGGATATCAATTCGCTTTCGAGAACGAGCAGCTAAATCATCCAAGTATGCTTCGATGACATTTTTGATGTTGTGGAAAGCATAAGACATGGCCGGCTAAAACATAGTGCCAACATTTTTACGACCAAAAGGCAACTTTTTGTATGCAAAGGTACCCCAGGGAGAAATAAAAATTGTCTTATGTTGGTCCTTTGGACAAATAGATATTTGATTATAACTAGAGAATCCGTTTGTGAACGAGAAAATTTCATTACCTGCACATTCATCAACTATTTGATCAATAAACGGTGTGGGGTAATTGTCCTTTAGACAAGCTTTGCTCAAATCCCTAAAGTCAATGCACACTCGGATCGTTCCTTGTTTTTTATCTATTGGGACTGGATTAGAAACCCACTCTGTTAGAGGAACGGGGTATATGAAACCTACCTTTAGCAACTTTTCAACTTCAGCTTTAATAGTTGCTGCTTTCCTAGGATTGACCGACCAAAGCTTCTAACGAATTGGCTTGGCGTTTTCATACGTCTTGATCTCATGCTGGACTATAGATGGATCGATACCAGGAATTTCCTCATAAGACCAAGCAAACACATCTCGAAACTCCTTAAAGAGGTCGGTGTAAATTTGAATCTCTTCAGGGGAACAATCAGCTCTGATGAAGACATTTTCTATAATGTCAAGATCCCTAGAGATGTTTATAGGTACAGTTTTTGAGATAATCAACATATTACCTTTGGCAAATAAATTCATTTGATCCAAAAGGTTTGAAATTGTACAAATATCGCTAGTAAGCAGACTGGAGAAACTAGATTCGACTTCCTGCAATGGTGGAAGAAAATATTCTTGATGATGTAAATCTTCCCAAGGTCAATCTACACCCGTCATTGCTTCTAGAATTGCTTCATCAGATGGTAAAACTATATCTAAGAAATCCAGAGCAGAAGTAGAGTCAAGGGTCCAAGCTAGGGCCACATCACCATCTAAATCCTCCTCTGAAAAAGGAGTAGGATGGTTATCTGTAGAGTTAATGATAGATTGATAGCTAAGCTCTGCTACAGACATGGGGAATGTCATTCCACCAACCTGGCCTCCATCTAATGTGGTCATAAATGAAGGTAAGGTCCAAGGGTCCGAAAAATAATGAGTTCGAAAGAAATATTTCCGTGAAGGGCCCTTGGAGGATGAAATTGCATTGATTCTAGCTGTAGGAAGAGGAAGATCAAATATACCCATCAAGGAAGAGTACATCCCAACTCCTAAATTCTCTATAGGTTGACGAGGATTATCCACCAATGGAATGGTAGAATCCGAAGTTGCATGAGAATCACCTGGAGAATAATCTAATTGATCAATTTTAACAATTCTCCCCTCATGAGGAAAACAAAGGATGTGGAATAGAGATGAAACTATGGCATCCATCTCATAAATTCAATTCCTTCCTAAGAGCAGGTTGTAATCTAGGTTGGCATCAATGCTTTCTAATTTAATATTAACGACCTTTCCTCCAACATATATAGGAAAAGTCGAGATAATTCCATGTAGCCTATGAGAATGACCATCAAATTTTGTTAAGAGAGTCGGTGAAGGAACAGCTGAAGGTGATCTAATGGCCTTCCAACACGACATAGACATGATGCATGTGGAAGCTCCTTCATCTATAACTATCTGAAAAATATTGGTTTTCTGGTAAGTAGACTTTATCTAGAAAGCCATATGGTGAGGAAGTCTCTTTTTGACATTCAGAATATCAAAAGTGAGCACTAAAGAATTTTTTGGATCTACTCCCTCGATTTCTGAAAGAAAAGCACTTCTCTGAGCAGGACACAACTGGAGTACCTCCAATGAAGACATAGCGCAAGGACTTTGAGCTAGATTAGCTACAATCGAGTAGTTATGGGTTGCCCTAGCATTAGGGTTAATAGTCAAGTGCTTAGCAGAACCATTCAGTATCTGAGGTATAGACTCGACAAAGGGTTGCTCAATATGAAGCGGGTCTGAGGTTTCGGGAACAAATTTTGCCTTAGATGTTTCCATTTCACCATAATAATGTGCTTGTGTGGCAACATCGACATGAGAGTTCATCATATACACATTTGAGGAATTTTCCCCTTCCTGGTTGCCCCCTGCGGAGGTACTAGGGTTCGATTTCATGCTAGCAAGTAATTGCTGCCCCTAGGGAAAAGGATTAGTCAGGACAACTTGGGAGCTAGAGGACCCTTGTTGCACTAACAAGCACTGAGCATCCTAAATCTTGGGGCAGAGGTGAGTCAAATGATCTCCATTGCATAATTTGTATGGAAATTTAACTTTCTTTTTGGACTCTTTTCTACCCTCACTGACACCGTGTCGGGCTTGTTCGCATTACCCTTCCCTTCCTGATTCTTCTTTTTACCTTGTCCCTTCTTCTTCCCATTGGATTGTTGATTTCCTTTGGGGTGAGAAGTTTGAATGATGTTTATGGAAGTAGGTTGGGAAGGTGAAGGTGTAGACGGTGCTACCTAGTTAGAAGAAGTAGTTTGTAGAGACAACTACTGCAATTGGTTCAGAAGGTTCACTATATTCACATCAATTGATCCAACTATACCATCGACGTGAGTGCTTGGCTTCGGTTTGGATAAATCAACCTTGGATCTATGAGTGTCAAGTAGGATTTTTTGAAGAGTCCCAGACTGAGAATATATAAGTTCTAACTGTTGGGCTCAAAAAATAGCCTGCTCTTCCGGATAAACACCAGAAAGAGAAACATCCTTAGAGATTTCAAGTTGTAGAGATTTTAAAAACCATTCGAGACAGAACTCTGGTGGAATTTCAGCTTTGATAAGCCACTTTCTCCATCTCCATTCCTAGATATGATCCAAAATGTGAGTTGTCGTGTCTTGATGAAAATTGGCCAGAAGCTCAGTTTCGGCTTCATAGTGGATAGTCAACTGAAAATGGTTTAAGAAAATATCAGCGAAATCAGTGAAAGAAATAAAGGTGCCCCCTAGAAACTCTATATACCATTTGGCCACATTCGCAGTTAGGGTGCACTGAAATAACCTCAACCTGATTGAATCATCTATCGGGGAGTTTGATAAGCACCATAAGTGGAATGTGGTCAGATGGTCTCCTGGGTCTTCACCATTCTTCCCTTCGAATTTTGGAATATCTGATGGAAGTTTAGTTGGTACCAGAGGCCAAGCTGGATTGTACCTAATTCGATCATTCATCAATAGTCAAGTCTGGCAGATTAAGCTGGCTAGAAAAGGAAGTCATGGAGGACCTTAGGAATTCCATCTGGACTGGGCGGGGTTCCCATATGTCTGAAAAGAATGAGCTGGATTTTGAAAGGCACCAGGTTTCTCGAAGTAACTTGTAGAACCTACTGAACCAAAGGGTGATCCTTGTGGTCTAGCAAAACTCAGAATTTGACCAACTCTTATGGAAAATCCTCCGTAACCAGTAAAGTTGCCCCCTAACAAAGTATTGAAAGGAGGTGATAGCCCTTGATAAGGATTCCAAGCATTAGCAAAGGGTTAAAAACTTTGAAATGAATTAACTGAGGAATACAGCACATTCCCTTGTTGGCCAAAAAACTGATTCCTAGCTCCTATCCCACTAACCGTAGGGTTTGTCCAACTCTGAAAGGGGTTACTCCCTTGACTTGTAAAAGGAAAAGGCATAGACCCCACTATTGGATTGGAATGTGGTATATGACCACTTCCAAATGGGAAATACTGAAAAGAAGTCGATCCAATCATCATGGATGTAGAGGCGATTGATGGTATATTCAACGGAACTGAAGGAACACCTTGAGATGGCTTCCAAAAGGAAAAAAATCCAAAACTGGATGCATTAGCTTGAGAACTTCCACTCGTAGATGGAATGGAAGTAGGCCCAAATAAGGAAGTGTTGGGAATGTTAGAAGGGATGGACATAGTTCCTCCCCCTTGCACAGATATGGGAGTCTGCATGCTCGCAACACTCGTGGTGGATGCCATGCTTCCAGTAGTGGTCATCGAAGGGATAGATGTGTGTGGACCTGGGCTCGAAGGACTGTGAATCAGATTTCCAACGTATAACAAGATGTCTGGATGATCGGGAGGGAGAGGAGAATTCGAAGCCACAATCGACTCTGAAAGCTCTTATACTTTAATACTATCTTCCAACAGGAAGAGTACTCGAGAAAGAACTGTTGTGTTCCTCTCTAACTCTGTAGTAGTACCAGGTCTATCTTGTGAACTAATGCCCCCAATGTGCCTTCTCCAATGTGCCTACTGCCACTGGCCGGAAATCACTAGAATAATTTCTCCTATGCCTTCTAGGAGAAGGCTCTGGACTCGTAGGTGAAAGCCCATGAAGTCTCTGAGACTATCGAGATGGTCAGTCAGCCACTTTGAATTATTTTTATAAGATCTACTTAAAGACTCAAGAAAATTAAAAGCTAGGCCAACAAGGAGCACAGAACAGTCACTAAAATGTACCTAAAGATATCAACAATCAAGCAACTTCCAAGTATTTTTGCTTCTAGGTGATTAGGACTAGACACCAAAATACAAGAAAGTTAATAACAAGGGCCTTCCGAAAAACAGTCTAGGGTAATTACACCCCATGCCTACTAGTGAAGGTATCAGAGGTAGTTACACTGACCTCCAGACAACAGCCTTTGCCAGTGCCAGCCCCCAAGCTTTGCAAGGGTGCCCTCTAGAAGTATTGTTGAACGTGATGCAACGTCAACCTCATGTGCCATAGAATTCCCCTCTACAGCCACCTATGTGGATTCCTAGGATAGGCAACTAAAGACACCAACTCGTATCAGAAGCCAGGCAGAACAGTCATGAGGTAGGATCCGACAAGTAAGAGAGGGGGTACCTCTCGTCCTTATCTTCATGAACTCTCGTGCTTAACTCCCAGTCATGGAGCTTTCTCGGTCCCCCTAACACTGTTGGATTTCACTCTTTAATCAAAATTCTATGTTTTACAATTTAGAGTGGCCATGGAGAGTTTACTCTCCTCTCGCCTAATCCAAGGCCCTAAATAAACCTAGACTTGTTGGTGTATTCTAATGACAATACAAAAAGTTCTAGTTTATTTTATTAAGCACTTGACTTTAAATAGTTGTTCTTTTAAGTCAAAGAGATAAATGGAAATGAAATTGATGGTGTTTGTATGATGCAAAAGAAATTAATGAAAAACTAACTTATATGAATGCAATTATTTGTTCTTGATGAAAAGAAACTTCTACTTGGGTTCTAAGAAACTTCTATAAAGCAAGAATTTTTTCTTTTCTTTTCTTAAAGCACACTTCGCACTCACAAAAACTAAAAAGACTATTGATGCTTTAATAATTCAAAACTACCCTAACGCAATGTGTACATGAAAATGCAAGATCCTAGATTACTCTAAAAAGGAATGAAAGCAATTGTTTATAACTTTAATAAGCCAAATTAAGTGTTTGAAAAAAATACAAATTTTGAATACAAAATCTTCTCCAAACAAAAAGGACTAATCCAAAAAGAACACAATTCACTTTCAAAAAATCAAAAGAAACCAAAATCAAACTTGGCAAAAGAAAGCAAAAACAATGTTTTTTAAGAACTTTTCTTTTTCAAAAAGCAATGAAAACAACCTTTCAAAAGCACTCAAAATGCCACCAAAGACTCAAAGACCGAAAGCAAAGCACAAGGAAACTTTGCAAGTTATCAATTAGGCAATGAATGAAAACTTGAACAAAAAGGTTTCAACTTGCACTAAATGACTCAAACAGTAGCAAAAGAGCTTTGAGAAACTGACCAAGAAGTCGGGAAAAAAACACATTCAAATTCATCAAATATAAACTTTAAAAACAAAAGAAAAGGTGTAAGGCCACAAAATGATAGAAAGCAAAGCAAGTATACCAATAATCAAGCTTCACACAAAGATTGAAAACAATTTGTTGTTCCAGAGGACCAGAACAATCAAGAACCTCTATAAGAAGTTGTGTGTGTCAAACACAAATCATAAACTTCGCTCAAAATAAAACCTAGGCCAAAACTTTTCAAAGCGGAAGAGAATTCAAAATAGTAAGCTCACTGAATAATAAAATTCTAAAGACAAAAACTGACCACTCAAAGACCAAACAGACCAAGAAACAAATATTTTTGGGCAGAAAGATTTGAAAAAACCATGCAAAAAATGGTATACATGACTTTGTTCAAGCACAGAGGCATGTACACGCGCTGCTGACAAAGGAAACTCATGTATACGTGGGTTCACTTCACAGAAACAAGCATGTGTATGTTACTGTAAATAGACAAAAGTGTGTATACTGAGTTTTCTAAGAAAAATAAAAATAAAGTCAGATCAAAAAGATTAGACTTAAGGTCTAAGTTTCTACTAGACCAAACAATACTGTCACAGCAAGCAAACCAAGAACTGAGCCTTGATTGACGCTGAACAACCCTAACTAGGAATAACAAGATTGTTATCCCCAGTGGAGTCGCCAATTCTGTTACGATAATAAGTACCCTAGGGCTTTGGGTTGAAACCCCAACAGAGCAAGAGCAAACTACAGTAAGAAACACTCATACAACTTAGGAAATATGCTTATATAAACAAACTAGGCGATAACGACCATACCTGGATGTCCTTCGTTTGGGTAGTTCCAGCAGGGTTCAGACCCTCTGCAACTCCTGATGATCTTCGAATCTGCAAATCAACCAATCCGAACATACATAGCAGCATATAGATAAAGCATTTTAAAGAAATCAACTTTATGTCATATAAGCAAGATGATTAGTTATACATCAAAATAACATTCATACATGAATTACAATAGTATCAGATGCATAAACAAAGTCAATCTCAGGAACAAGACAATGTTTCTTTTTATTGTAGAAAGCTATAATCAACATGGAGAGAATTCACCTGAGTCTTCTTCTTCCAGCTCCAAGTGGAACCATCCTCCAGATCTGTCCAGTCCGAGTCTTCAACAACCTCCTTCCATAACCAATACCATGATATCTCATGCAAGTGGGAGAATATCAACACTCAAGGAAACAAAGGTTTCCTGACACTTGGGAAAGTGCTTGAAGCACAGGGATACTTCAAACTCAGTCAGGGATAATCTCAGTATAGTAATTCTATATCCTCTCCTCCTTAAGGCATTCCCATATAAGTCTATTTATACTTCTCCCAATTAGTTTTTTAGTTGGGAAACAGTTGGTCCATGGGCATTAGGAGGTAAACAACAAGTAAAACCCCTAAACTCCACCCATAGTTAAGTAAATTTAATTTTTTTAAGTGTTTTAACACATCTACGCAAGTTGGGTATTGACTAACCTGCATGTACACACTTTTACCTCAAGGAAATGTAGCGTACATGGAATAAAACATTGTTTTTTAAATATTTGGATTAAGTCTGGAAGGAGGGGTTGCCCTAGGCCATAAACCAAGCATCACAAATACCAAGGGTGGTATTTGTAGCTATAACACTCCATAATGTGAAAAACACACAAAAGGTACTCATGGCAACTTTATATTTGGAACCAAATCAATTTGTATGGTATCAATGACTTTTCTCTCGTAAACACATTGTCACTTGGGCTATTTTTACGAATGAAATGATAGCACATTAAGAGGATACAAAAAGCAACACTTTTTTTAGTCAATTGACAAATCTCAAACAAAAGGGTTTGATGATGGAGCACATTGAGGACTTCCAAAAATTGAATACAAGGGTAAAAGATATTCCAGAGGAGCATAGAATTGATGTGTTCACAGGGACTTTAAAAGATAACATCCAACATGAGGTTCGCCTTTGGGAACCGGATTCATTGGAGAAGGCATTCAAGTTGGCAAGAAAAATGGAAAGCAAAATTATGGCAAGAAGGAAGCCTAACACTCACAATCATAAAGATGGAAGTGTTGCTGCCCCTAGCCATCCACAACCTACAAGGTTGACACCACAACAATTGGAAGAAAAAAGAGAAAAAGGGCTTTGTTACAGTTGTGATAGCAAATACACTAAAGGTCATAAGTGTGTCAAGAAGAAATTATTTTACATAGATTGTGAAGAGGAGGAAGAAAAGGAATAAGAAACATCAAAAGAAGAGGATATACACCAGGAACAAACCTTAGAAAAAGAAGAAATGAAATCGACCATATCTTGTTATGCATTGGCTAGAATTACCACTCCTCAAACTATCAACATAGAAGGGCATATAAAAAAGAAAAATGTAATAGTGTTGATTGATTCGGGAAGTACCCATAATTTTATTCATTGTAATATATCCAAGGAATTGAATTACTTCCTATATCAAGCACCAGAGTGGTAAGTGATGGTTGCAAGTGGAGGAACCATAAATTGCTCAGGAAAGTGCCATAATATCAAGCTATCCATGGGAGAATATGTATTGAATAGCCCAATGCTTTCCATTCCAATGGGTTGTGTTGATGTTGTACTAGGAGTACAATGGATACAATCCTTGGGTACAATAAATTTTAATTTTCAAGAACTTTTCATGAAACTCTTCAGAAGGAAAGGAAGTTGAATTAAGGGGTATCGCAGGGAAACAGGGAAAGGTAATTAGCTCTAACGGAATGACAAAGCTTCTAAAGAAAGAACGATGAGGAATAATTGCACAATTATGTTCATTAGAGGTTCCCACATCGAAATCATCCATTTCTCAAGATCTCCAAAAAGCCTTGGACAATCATTCCCTATGTCCAAAAGAGTGAAATTGAATGCATGGTTGCAGAAATGCTAGAGGATGGTATTATTCAACCTAGTCAAAGTTCTTTCTCTGCTCCAGTAGTATTTGTTCACAAGAAGGATGGATCATGGTGCATGTGTCTACATTATAGGGAGCTCAACAAGCTCACTATTAAAGATAAATTTCCCATTCCTGTCATTGATGAATTATTGGATGAATTGCATGTATCAATTTACTTCACCAAGTTGGATCTTCATCCAGGATATCATCAAATCAGAATGAAGACTAAAGACATTCCAAAAACATCATTTAGAACTCATGAGGGTCATTATGAATTTTTGGTCATGCCTTTTGGCCTTACTAATGCACCTTCTACATTTCAAGGTTTGATGAATTCCACTTTCAAACCCTTCCTTAGAAAATTTGTGTCAGTATTTTTTCATGATATACTAATCCACAGCAAGTCTTGGAAGGATCATGTCCAACATGTTGACATGGTGCTCAAACTATTGGAGGAGAAACAGTTATACGCAAAAATCTACAAATGTTTCTTTGGAGTATAAGAGGTGGAATATCTGGGTCATATTGTATCTCATGAAGGTGTTAAGGTAGACCCTTGAAAAATTAAAACCATTAAGGAATGGAGAATCCCAACATCCATAAAGCATCTACAATGATTTCTCGGGTTGACAGGATATTATCACAAGTTTGTTAAGAATTATGGGAGAATAGCAGCACCTCTAACGACATTATTGAAGAAAGATGCATTTTCATGGACTCAAGAAGCAACGAAGGCCTTTCAACATCTGAAAGAGGCAATGTACCAAGCACCAGTCTTAGCTACACCGGACGTCATAAAAACCTTTATTATGGAATGTGATGCCTCACGAAATGGAATTGGTGTTGTTTTAATGCAAGAAGAAAGACCCATTGCTTTTGAAAGTCGTCCAATCAAAGGAAAGAATTTACACAAAGCTATTTATGAGAAGGAAATGTTAGCAATACTACATGCACTTAAGAAATGGCAACCCTACCTAATGGGAAGACACTTCAAGGTAAAAACAGATCATGATAGTCTTAAATACTTTTTAGAAAAAATATTATCT
>APFE030172688.1:24542-89836 GCA_000404065.3 Pinus taeda
TGCAGACATCTTCACAAAGGCTCTCACAGAGGCGAAGTTCACTAAACTTCGATTTATGGTTGGAGTTCAGGAAGTTTGTCACTAAGGGGGGATAGGATCTAGTGCCTCCTTCCTTCTCCTATTGTGTCATATTTGTAAATCCTTCAATCCTATCCCAAGTTGTTCTTAAGGGGGGATGTTAGGATATTCTGACACATAGGAAATAGTTAAGTTCAACTTGGTCTAGTATACAGTTAGGTATATAGTTAGGTAAAGTGTGTTTCTTTACCGTTGTACATTTTGTAACTTACAATCCGACGGTCACGATATGTAGTGATCCGACGGTTCATTCTCTCCTCGGTATTACCGACACTTGATCCGTGGCTTGACACCCGATTGGTCCATGAATTCTATTTAAAGCGCATGGAGGGTCATTTGTAGGTTAACCGTGCATGAGAGAAGCTTATGTAAATTTTCATTCTTTTATTAATAAATTGCCTGTAGTAGCCACGTTGGCGCAGGCCGTGGACTGTTTCCCTCTCTGAGGGTTTTACCCACGTCAAAATACTGGTGTATTGATCTGTGATCTGTTTGTGAGCGGTGTCCTTCTGGTGTTCTGTCTGAGGAACTTACCCTGTAAATTCCTACAATTTTGTCATTTGAATCATCCAAGAATTGTTCATTTGTGTAATGTAAAGGAGGTTTCCCCCTCGAAGAGGCTGAATTATAAGGCGTTGATCTATCTTTTCTATCTTCTTGTGAGTTGGTTTCATAACACTTAAAAAATCTCATTTGGTTTTCTAAGGCTCTTGCTAAAAAAGGTGTATGGAAATTTCTTGAAGTTACAAGGTTGTGGCCACAAGTCATAGAAAATAAATATATTTTCCCCTATTCAATAATGGATTGGATTCATAATCCCAGGTGATTTCCACCCTCTAGGTCATTGGTTTCGAAAGCTCTTAAAAATTATGCTTCAGTCATACTACAAGGTCTCAGATGGCGACTTGTAGGGAAAGGTCCCTAAATAGGTTGTGGGGATTCTCATATGCTCTCTTATCAACTCATCCAAGGTTCTTCACACTCAAAGAATCTTCTTCTTAAATCAAGCCTCTGATCATATAGGTCTGATGGGTTGCCTAGCTTCGAGGCAATTTGTTGACCTACTATTCAAAGGGGCTCAAACTGAAGAATGGAACAAATATATTGAAACTCTTAGTCATAATCTGGTATCTCTCTCAAATTCTAAAGACACTCTAGTTTGGTCAAACACCCCCTCGAGTAGCTGCAATCCCAAGTTTGGTTATTTGTCTTTAGCCCATCAACCTCAGGCTTACCCTCCTCCCTGGTGGGTTAAAAAGATCTAGAATCAAAACTATTCACCTAAAACTAAATTATTCATGTGGTTGCTCATGGGATATCTTACAAAAAAGATTTTTCTTTGTGCCCAGTAGATGCCCACTTTTCTTGAGGCCATCCCACATCTCTCCATAACTTCCCCCTTCACTATCAGAATATGGCTTGAAATTCAGAAATATATTGGTAACTCACATCAATGGCATGGGGACTCTATGGATATGTGTAAAAAAATGGCTATAAAGAAAATATCCAAAAAAATATGAGCTCTCCCTTTGATTGTCACTTGGGGCATATGGCTGGAAAGGAACAACTCCATTTTCGAAAATCAAGGACAATCCTTTCTCAGAGTCCTTCCTAATATTTCCTCCAAACGTCTTAAAATGCAAAACAAAATTCAAACATCTCCCTTAAATACAACGTTGGACCATAAATTCTTCACTTTTATTGTTATCGACTTTGGAATGATCTTTCTATATGAAATTATATAATGAAATATGTGTGCACTAATGAAAAAACATTGAGTTTCATTTTTCATAATCACAAACAATGAAAAAAGAATCAACTTAACTAGCATCAATTTGGAAATTTTATATTTATTAAAAATCTTTAACATGTTTTCCTCCCATATCTCATAAAAAGGTGTGAAATTTTTGATATACCATCCAATAATAAGCCCAAGCATTGCATACCTTTTAAAACTTTGCATTACCATTATATGTTTCTCCTTGAAGATATATAATATGTTTCTTCTTTAACATATATATTATGTTTCACATTTCTTAATATTGGACAAAATACTAAAGTTGAAAAGAATATAAAATCTCACTTTTTAGAATATTTTATGATATAGGAGATTGATTTAAGTGATGTTTTGGGTTAGGAAAGGTTAGCTTTATATAATAAAAAAACCTTAACAATTTTAAAGTCTAAGTTTTGAAAATTCAACATAATTAATTTGGCTTTACATAATAATGAAAAAGAAATTAATAATTTTTATTTCATATATCTTATTCATAACATATAAATGGTTTATTCATATAGTAATAAAAAAATTCATATTTATAGGGAATTTGAAAATGATAATTTTAAGAGTGTTTACATCTAAGAAGTGAGGGAATAGTTTGAGATATGGTAGCACACACTATCCCATCATTGTGAGGGTTTAATACCATGAAAATGATAATTTAAGAGTGTTTATGGCGAGGGAATAGTTTGAGATATGATAGAACACATTATCCCATCGTTGTGAGTTTTTAATACCATGTTTGTTAACTAGTGAGAAAAAATCACATAGAGAGAACATAGAAAAATAATCGAATGTAGAGAATAAAAAAACAAACCAAAAAAAAAAAAAACTTGAAAAAAAAAAAAAAAATCATGAATAACACTGAATATATATACTTTTTAAATTTTGTATTTGTAATCTAATTAAAAATAAACAACTCGTACAGGAGCTAATTTGTTTGCAGATATTTCTTGGTACCTAAAGCCATCACTTATATTTTATTAATTTATAAGTAAATAAACAATTAACACTGTAAATTGTTACACAATTAATTTTATATAAAAAAGGTTAAATTTTTATCTATGATTTAGTATTAATGTTTTAACATGGTCTACGATGAAGCCATTATCGCCTAAATCAATTAAAACTATTTATGATTAATATTCAATAATCCAACGAAGATACGCTATCATTTATCTGAGGATGCCTACGCGCTCTGGCGATCCCGCACCCTGCTGCGCCTGACCTCCCCTTTGCGCGCCCGCGCCTGGCAGCGCAGGTGCTAGGCTGCTTTCCCTCTGCTAATTCGACTGGGCCTCCTGCCCCTCACTTCCTCAGGGCCTCCTGCCCTCCCCTCCCCCTGGTCCTTCGCTGGAGCGCCCTCTGCGCTGCTGCCCTAGCCTGCAATGGATCCTCCCTTTCAGGATCTTGATGATCTAGAAAAATCTTTTGCTTCGCTCATCCCAGAGAATGCCTCGGAGAAAATCCGTCCAACTGCTTCAAAATTTATCAAAAAACTTGATGAAATTCCGGAAGTCTCGCTCCCTCCAGCCCTTCCGAGGAGAGCTGTTGTTGCACTAGCAGAACGAGGCCTGATAGGCCAGTTCACGGGACTATGGCCTTCTCCCCGCACAGTCCAGCGTTGGGTGGAAAGAAACTGGAACTCGATGGTCCAAGGGAAGATAGCAATAAGGTTCTGTGGAAGGGGGTTTTTCACCTTCCTCTTCGAATCAGTGGAGGATCGTAATCTCATCTTCCGGAACGGGCCGTACTTTATGGATACCAGAGGTCTTTACCTCAACAGATGGACCCCCGACTTTGATCCTGAGATGGATGTCCCCAATGCTGTCCCGGTTTGGGTTCACCTTCCCCACCTGCCTCTACACTACTGGGGAGATGAATCTGTAAAAGCCATCGGGAACGTTGTTGGGAAATACATTGACAGATCTGAGCCAAAGGAGAACATGCACGCATGCGCACGGATCTGTGTAGAAGTCGATCTGGGCAAAGGGTTACCAAAAGCAATCAAACTCAAAGTCGACCAATGGACGCACATTCAGCAAGTGGACTACGAGCAGCTGCCATTTAAGTGCAAGGTATGTCATGAATACGGGCATTTTGCTAATAGATGTAGTAAATCTAAAACAATAGAATCAGTTAACAATGCAGAAACTCCAGAAGAAGCCTGGGAAATAGTCAAGAAGAAAAAAACAAACCCCCCTCCAGGAGCATCCTCAAAGCCCCCCTCTGATCCCCCCATCCCCCCCTCCCAACCCTCTGGAGCTGGACTTTCCATCCCTTCCTCCTCCAATCCTTTCGAGGTCTCTGTCCGCGCAGAAGACCCTTCCTTCCCCTCCCCCTTCCCTGAGAGGCCCCATGGAAACCCCTCCTCCCCCCCATTGAGCTCCCCTCCCCCAATAGTGGGTAGAATCCTGACCAGGAACAAGTCGAAAGAAAACATCACCTCCACTGACCCTCCAAGAAAAGTGGGAAGGAAGTCAAACAAAGAGATAAGGGATGAGACAGCTGCAAAAGAAATGGCTACGGGGGCCCAACAGCCAATGGACACATATCTAGACCGGACCAAAGGAAGTGGAGAGAAGATGAAAGAGAAACCAGGGGCCCACAACAAACAAGGTAAATGATGATTTTGGTCTCTTGGAATTGTAGGGGGATGGGCTCCTTCCTAAAAGCTAACGCAGTCTGTGACCTTTTGAAATCAGAACAACCGGACTTCCTCCTACTCCAGGAGACCAAAATTACTGAACAGGAATTCCAAGACAGCATGAAAAGAAGCAGAAGTTATGAAGGAATAGCAATAAGTGCAGTGGGAGCCTCAGGAGGAATAGGGACAATTTGGAACAAAAATAGATAGAAACTCAAAGATCACAAGCAGAACAGATGGTGGATCAGATTAGACATGCAAAACACAATCCTGACAGAAGAATACTAAATATACAATGTCTACGCTCCCCCCCACTTCAGAGAAAAAGCCTCGTGCTGGGAGTCAATCTCCTTAGATCTAATGACTGCCCAGGGAAGGAATATCTTCCTGGGAGGAGATCTAAACTTAATAAGGAACGCAGAAGAGAAGATGGGAGGGAACTTCTACACAGACCCTTCAAGAGAAGCATTGGAAGAAATTATCCAAGCCCACAGTCTAGTTGACATCCCACCCCAAAACGGTCGGTTTACTTGGTCAAATAAGAGGACAGGAAAAAACAATATCAAAGAAAGGCTGGATCGTATCTTGGCACAAGAGAGAATAGTGGCTAACTTCCCAAGGATTCAAAGCACAATAATCCAAGGCTACATTTCAGATCATAAGCCAGTGGCGCTGCACTTGGACAAAGGGAAATACATGGGACCGATTCCCTTTAAGTAGAATAAAGTGTGGGAAAGCAGTGAAGACTTCAGAAAATTGATTAAAGAACTCTGGGAAATGGACATTTCGGGCTCCCCTCATTTCATATGGGAAACCAAGCTCAAGCATCTTCGGACAACCATCAAGCAATGGGCAAAGCAATTCGCAACAGAGCAAGGAAGAAAGAAAATCGATCTCCAAAGGAAGCTTGCTCAGTGGAACCAAGAAAAAGAATGCGTCCAAGATACTGAAGAAGATCAAAGGAAGGAAAATGAACTGTATAAGGAATTGTATAAACAGAACCGAATGGAAGAGGAAGAGCAAAGGCAGAAATCTAGATGCCTCTGGCTCAATTCAGGAGACAAAAATACCTCTTTTTTTCACAACAGCCTCAAGCTTCGGCGAGCAGGGAATAATATTGAAAGGATACAGGTAGAGGAAAAGGTTCTAAATGAACAAGAGGAGATTAAGGAAGCAACGTCCAGGCATTTTCAAACCCTCCTAACTGCTGATCCTAATTACTTAGAAAACCCGGATTTCCTCAACATAATGGAGAACAAGATCTCAGAAGCCCAAAATGCAGATTTGGACAAGGAGGTCACGACAGAGGAAATAGAATGGTCAATACTCAGCATGCCATTGGACAAGGCGCCAGGCCCCGATGGCTTCACAGTGGCCTTTTACAGAACACATTGGGAAATTATCAAGAAGGATTACATTAGAATGGCAAAAAACTTTTTCACAAAATGCAAAATGGGCAGCAACATTAAATCCTCCCACCTGGCTCTCATCCCTAAAGACCCTAATCCTCAATCTTTTGATAGATTCCGCCCTATATCCTTGTGCAATGTATCCTACAAAATCATCACTAAGATCTTGGCAAACAGGCTCAAAAAAATTCTCCCTTCCATCATTTCGGAGAACCAAGGAGGCTTCGTCCCTAGAAGACATATAACGGATAATTTAATTCTCATACAGGAGGCTATTCACAGCAGTATATCTAGAAACGAAAGGGGCATCATCATCAAATTTGACATGGCGAACGCCTTTGACCGGGTTAACCACTCTTTCCTGCAGGCCGTTTGAAGAAGTGTGGTATCTCTGAGCACTTTACCAGCAGGGTCATGGAATGCATTTCTTCCAATTGGACAGCTCCCCTCATCAATGGTAGGCCCTGCTCTGCCTTCAAAAGTTCAAGAGGACTGAGGCAAGGATGCCCACTCTCTCCTTTTCTCTACATAATCATCGCTGAAACTCTAAGCTTGCACCTGGAGAATAAGCGAAGGTTAAAGGAAATAACAGGGATCGACATAGTCCGAGGAGCTAAAGGGATTAATCACTCCCTTTTCGCTGATGACACTCTTTTAATTGGAGGCGCCTCAAGTCTGATGGCTAGAAGGTTCAAGGAAACACTGGACCTCTTCCTCCAAGCTTCTGGAGGAAAACTTAGCAACATCAAGTGCATGATCTACACTTGGAACGTCCCAAGACACATAACTCAGAGAATCTCTTTAATCATGGAGATCCCTGCCCAAGGGAAATGGTCCCATTTTAAGTATTTGGGGCTGCCTTTAGCCAAGGACTCAATCAAATCTGAGATATGGGTAAAGCTAATTGAAAAATTGAGAGGGAAGCTCCAGAGCTGGGGAGTGTATTGGCTCAACTTAGCGGGCAGAACAATTCTCATCAAGGCTGTCCTTTCAGCCCTCCCAATCTATCAATTCGCCACCACCCTTGCTCCAGCGAGCATCCATAAGCACATGGAGCTGATAATTCGAAGCTTTTTGTGGCAAGGAGGAAAGCAAGACACCAAAAAATTCAGCTTGGTTAAATGGAGCAAGGTCATTCTTCCCCTAGAAAAACGAGGGCTCGGAATTAGAGTCCCAAGGCTTGCAAACATAGCCATGGGTTTCAAACTGATCTGGAGGATTCTCAGTGAGAAAGGTGCCTGGTGGACTGAGATCATCAAGAAAAAATACCTGAACGGGGTCAACAGCAATATCCTCTCTGAAACCATTATCGACAAACATTGCACACCAGTGTGGAAGCTAATCAAAAAGTCCCTCCCCCAAATCAAACCCCATATCTCAAGAGCTCCGGGCAATGGTAGAGGAATCAGCGTTTGGGATGACAGAATTATGGGCTCGGAGGCTAGAGGATCTCTCCCTAATTTCAGGCCCCTGCAACAAATGATGATGGAGGCAAACCTCAAAACTCTCTACGACATCTCTCTGTGGGATCAGAACTGTTGGAAAGGCTGGAAATCTCTCTCCCTCCCCAATGACCTTATGAACATCTGGGCTGACCTCAAAACTTCTCTCATTGGCTCAGCTCCCACAAATAGAATGTTAGATGACAAGTTTGTTTGGGATCCCAGCGGAGGTTGTTACACGGTCAAAGAGGGATACAGAGCCCTCCAAAACGCCTCAACAATAAATAACTGGCCCCTCCACAAAGTAGCTTGGAGAATCGAATGCCTACCAAAGGTTAAACTTTTCAATTGGACCCTCCTACATGGCAAAATCCTTACTGCGTAAAACCTCAGGAAGAAGGGCATCCATGGTCCCTCAATCTGCTACATGTGTAGGGATGCGGAGGAAAGTAGTAGCGATCTCTTTATAGAGTGCCCCTTCGCAAGAACTTGCTGGAATCTCATCGCCAGCCCTCTAAACACTGGCGATCTCGCCAACCAGATCACTATCCTTCAGAAGAGTTGGGGGAATTGCTTTCCTCAAACCAACAAAAGAAAGAACCTAGCTTCAAGAATGTGGAATAGTATTCCCCCAAATCTTTGCTGGCAGATTTGGATCGCCAGAAATAAGTGCATTTTTAACAACAGGAAGCCTTGTATTTCTAGAACCATAGCCAAAACGCTAGCTCTCACTTCGGAGACCATTGAAACCAATGGTATAATCCAGACAGACTCGGAACTGACAGATACAAGGGTAAAAGAATGGATGAGCAAATTCAATTATGAAGCAAGAAGTCAAAATCAGATAAACATAGGAAAGAGAAATCTGGATTGGAAGCTGAGAGGAACCAAAGAAGAAGTCAAAAATTGGATTCATAAACAAAGAAGGCCTACCCTCCATTTTGATGGGGCATCAAAAAACAACCCGGGCCAAGCTGGGGCAGGTGGAATTATCAAAGACTCTCAGGGGAAAATCATAGTTAAATATGAATGGGGTTTAGGTTCCATGTCCAACAACAAGGCTGAGGCTTATAGCCTCCTCTTGGGAACCTCTATCGCCCGAAATTTAGGCCTCCAAAACCTTCTTATCTTGCGTGACTCTGCAATTATCATAGCGGCCATGTCCTCTGGGAAAGAATTCAAGCAAATGGCCCTAAACAGAATCAAAGGCAGGATAACGGAGAACATTAAGAGCATCAGCGAAGTCACCTTCAAGCACGTCCTCAGAGGAAACAACACAGAGGCGGATGAACAAGCAAACAACGCCACAGGCAGGCGGACAGGCCAGGTCAAGGAAAATGATGAAGTATATGAAAAAGACATTCCATAGGCAGGCTCCTCCTCCCCTGCACACCGGTCACCTCAGGCATCACCTAATGCGGATTCGGTCCTTCTCCAAATCTCCCTCCTCACCTCCATATCTCCTCGAGATCCCAACCTGGCAGCAAAGGATCATAATCCACCCTCAAGACTCGGAAATGATCACTATGTCCTGTCTCTTCATGAACCAGTTTCAGATCAGCGCAGCCATGTTCAGGCCGCACGATAGAGCCCATCACTTCCGCAGGCCCATAGACAGCAGCGCCATCATTCAGGAGGATCTCTCCTCTCCCAAGATCAGATCTTATCAGAGCTGGATCAAGCATCGGGATAGTCCCACTGCTTCTATTTATTGCAGCCCGGTTTCTAGTCTCTCCACAGCTCATGACATCGCAAGGCTTCTCCTCAGCGATTTCACCAAGTGAAGACTTCTTTTGGAAGCGGCCATTCGAGATCCAATGCTCCGCTCCCCGCTTCTGGTAAAAACTAGTTTCTGTTTCATGGTTTTATTCTCATCTGGTCTCTTGTGTTTTATTAGTTGCAGAGGCCCCGGTCCCTCTTTGCAGGCAATCCTCCTCAACCCCCAGCACTCCTCGTCCCCTTCCCACCAGTTCTCTCCCCTCTGCTTGAGCGTCCCTCTTCCCGTCCCTCCCTTTCTCCCCGACCCCCACCATTCTCCTGTCTGCTCAGCCCCTTGCAGTCCTTCACGCATCATGGCAGACCAACCTGATCAGCAGAACCCCACTGAACCCAATATCAATCTCGATAGGCTCTTCAGCAAAGACTGCACCATGTGCAAAACTCATACTATCATGATCAACAGATTCGTGAAGCACTTCAACGAGTTGAAGGAAGATTATGAAGCAGACAGCAGATCAAAGCGGAAGAAACTCGAGAAGCAGAAGGTCGAAATCGAAAATCTGAAAGGAAGGTGCAGCCATATGGAGGAAGCCATAGAGCAGATCAGAGCCTTTACTCAGAGCTACCAAGCTGAGGCCTCCACAAAAGCTAGTGGTGCCAGGAGAGATCCCATCCCTGATGACTCGGTCACTCAGAAACTCCCCTAATTACATATGGTCTGTAAATTCTGTCGGTTATGTGGTGTGTATGTCAGGCAATATAGCCGTTTTCTTTTTAATTTCAGTCTTAGAGGCAGAAAAGAGGAGAATGGGTCTGCGCACCCGGTTTTGATCCTCTTTGCCCAAACCTCCGATATCTATGTACTAGAACTATGGTTTTGAATTTTATAATACAAAAGTAACCGACTCTGTTAAAAAAAATATATTCAATAATCCAACAAAACTACAATGAACATCTTCCACGAGCTTATCATCTTTATAACATATATTGCTTCAACTGAGATTTGAGTGTGTCGATTTTGTTTCATAACTACAAGTTATCGCTCTGTATAATTTTATTGGTATTAACGTGACCTCGGAGAATTTTTCTGATGAGATAAGAAAAATCATCTAATCAAAGGATGGTAACATATTCATAGAAATCATTGGAAAAAATCATTTGGGTATGAGGATTTTCAGGATGTCAATGGAAATATGGATGTGGGATGTGATGTTACGATGTGGGTCAAAGAGATTGAGCTCTTTCTTTTTCTGGATTATGGGATTTGAATGCAGGAGTTGTTTCTGTGGATGATAAAATTAGGAGATTGAGGATTGTGGTCTTTGAATGTAGCAATTGATTCTCTAGATGATAAACTTGTGCTTTTTTTTTATAAATAGTTGTGGGGATTCTCCAAAGTTTTTATTGATTGCTCTTTTGCGTATCATTCTTGTCATTTTCAACCCCATTATCATATCAATGTCTAGGATGGATGAGAAAGACATGGATGGGATCAGTGAGGGCTCAATGTCTTTGTTGTCATCAAAGTCCAGGTGGGTTGATGGCAATGAAATGGAAGGGGAACCCCCAAGGTGGTTTGTTGACGATGATCAGACAGGACACAAAATGAGGCACGGGCTCATTTCGAAGACCAAGAGAGTGGATTCCTTTGATGTGGAGGCCATGGAGGTGCCTCATGTTCACAAGGGCCATGATAAAGACCTTTCATTATGATGTATGCTCAGCTTGGCATTCCAAACACTTGGATTGGTCTATGGTGATATGGGTACCAAACCCTTGTATGTTTTCACTAGTGTATTCATCCAAGCTCGTACCAAAGGAGAGGAAGATGTTTTGGGTGCATTAGCTTTAGTGATGTACACAGTAGCCCTCATCCCTTTGGCTAAACATGTGTTCATTGTGCTCAAAGACAATGACAATGGTGAAGGGGGGACATTTTCCTTGTACTCTTTGATTTGCATATATGCAAAGGTCAATCTGCTCCCTAACTAGCAACCATCGGATGAAAAAAATTCTAGTTTCAAGCTCAAGTTGCCCAACTCGGAACTAGAAAGATGATTAAGAACCAAAGAAATCCTTTAGAGAAGTACAAAATTGAAGACCCTACTGCTACTCTTGTTTCTCATGGGTACTTCCATGGTAATTGGGGATGGCATACTTACACTTGCAATATCAATCATGTCTGCTGTGAGTGGCCTGCAAGATGAAATATATATCTTTACAAAAGACACAATGGTCATTGCCTCAATCATATTCATGGTGATCGTGTTCAACATAAAACAGTTTGGTACAAGCAAAGTAGGCATGACATTTTCTCTGGCACTCATTATATGGTTTTTATCTCTTGGTTCTATTGGACTTTACAATATTATTTAACATGATTTGACAGTTTTAAGGGCATTCAATCTGGTTTATATCTATTGCTTGTTCAAGTGGAACATTATCAAATCATGGATTTACCTAGGAGGTTGCGTGTTGTGCATAATAGGATCTGAAGCTATGTTTGCAGATTTGGGTCACTTCTTAGTAACATCCATCCAGATAGCCTTCACATGTGTAGTATTCCCATGTCTACTATTGGCTTACATGGATCAAGTTTCATATCTTATGAAGCATCCCTCTGTGATGGAGAAGGTATTCTATGCTTCAATTCTAGATGGTTTTATCTGGCCAGTCTTCGTGATAGCTACTATTTTTGCCATCATTGCAAGCCAAGCAATGATCTCAGCAACAATTTAATCTATTAAAATGTCCATGGCCCTAGATGCTTTCCTAGATTGAAAATAATTCACACATCCCGACGGTTCATGGGTCAGATCTACATTCCTGTCATCAACTGGGTTCTAATGATAATGTGTGTCTTGGTATGTGACTGTTTTAGGAGCACGACCGAGATATCAAATGCATATGGCATTGCAGAGGTAGGGATGATGATGGTGACTACAAGCCTAGTGACTCTTGTCATGCTTCTTATATGGGAAAAAAATATATTCCTTGCAATTGGCTTTCTTGTTCTATTTGGATAAATTGAACTGACTTATTTTTCTGTATTTTTTATGAAAGTGGGAGGAAATGGTTGGATAAATGGTTTTTTCCACCTTCTTCCTTCTTGTGATGTACATTTGGAACTATCAAAGTGTTCTGAATTATCAAATGGAAGTGAGGAAAAAGGTGTCAATGGATTTGATGTTAGAATTAGGATCCAAACTTGGAACAATCCGAGTCGTAGGAATTGGGTTAGTTTACAGTGAACTTGTTCATGGAGTACCTGCAATTTTTAGGCAGTTTTTAACAAGCCTTTCAGCAATGCATTTGATCATTGTAGTCTTTTGTATAAAGTATGTACCATTTCCTATTGTGCCACAAGATGAGCTTTTTCTCTTTAGGGGAATTTGTCCAAGGGACTATAACATGTTTTGATGTGTGGTTATATATGGGTACAAAGACATTCACAAGGAACATTATGAGGCCTTTGAACAATTACTTATTGAAAGCCTTGATAAGTTTCTTCGAAAGGAGGCTTTAGAACTTTCCCTTGAGAATGAGAGAATCAATGTAGACTTGGATGATGAATCAGTCGATTCTAAAGGAGCAGGACCTTCAAATGGTTTCGCTGACTCCCTTAGAATACTCGTGATGGCAGACTAGAGACACACACAATATGGTTCCCCATCAAGGTGTCTATCTGGAGCTAGCACATCATTAGGACTACCCACAAGTGTTATGTCTGTAGATGAAGATAAGAGTCTTGAGTATGATATTTCATCTCTACATGAAGTTAAAGAATCAGGAGTTGTATTTCTTGTTGGTCACGGAGATGTAAAGGCTAGAAAGGATTCATGGTTTCTTAAGAAACTAGTTATAATCTACTTCTATTCTTTCATGAGGGAAAACTACAGGGCTGGCCCTGCAAACCTCAGTGTACCTCACACCAATCTCTTGCAAGTTAGCATGACATATATTGTCTAACTTGAAGGTTTCCATGAATCAGACATGCCGAATGTTTTTCAAAGACCAAGTCACAACATCAATATGGTGATGGATAACAAATATTTCCTTGAAGGTGGCAGAGATGAAGTGAATTTTAATGTGAAGTTAATATTCATAAGTTCTATTTTCGACCAAGATCTTCATTGCTTAGTCCTTTATTTTGTTTGATAGAGAATAATAGCCATTCCTACGATTAATCACTGATATATATGAACATAGACACCATTTTGTTTTTCAATGAAGGTGATAGGTGGTATTTTATATGCCTGGTTAAGCCTAAGATAAGCCATGTTTTCTACATAGGAAAGTTATATTTGTTATATCCATGAAAATCAGAGGAATATAACATTGCATGTTTCCTCGTATAGCTAACATATATTACTTCAGCTACCTCATTCGTTACACCATCATTCAATAACTTTGGATGCTTCTCCACCTCATACATTACATCATTGCTTAAGAACCTTGGATGCTTCTCCATTTTTTTTGACATCATGTATTGATTATGTTTTTGGTGGAGGTTTTACACTAGGTTTTTCAACATTGAGCTTACTAGTACAAATCTTACTAGGGCTTGCACCACCGGGGTTATTAGTAAGAATCTCATGAGGTTGACAACAATGATTATTAGAGTCAAAATAGTAGGATTTGCACTAAAAGACAATTCATAGAGCTTTCCCGTTGGGGAGAAAATCACAAGTTCAACTTCTGCAGTGCAGAGCACCGAGAGCTCGTAAGCTTTCTTTAACAATCCACCTACGTTTGGAAAATGTAGCTTGCCTACTAGCAATGTTCTCGATCCTCTTCCTCTGCATCTTTCCCCTCACTATTCTTGTATGTCCTCTTTCGTTTTTCCCTCCAAACAAACCCTCTCAAATCGAGAAATCAGAACAACTCACTTGATGAGAATCCAATTATCGCTTTGAACGATAACCCAATACGATACCAAAAGTGATCACACAAAACCTCATTGACTCTTCATTTTTTGGAAAAGAGCCAAGTATATACTTTTGATGGGGGTTTCTGTCTCAAGTATGGCTTGCAGGATGTCGCTTAGTCAATTACCAGAAAAGTTTTCCACCTTCCTGTCACATACGATCTATCACACGATATATTAAAATTAGGGACAATCCTTTCTCAGAGTGGAAAATCCACTTGAATGCATTGATCAATCCTTTTTGCAATGCTGGTAAAGTGGACCATGCAAGGAAGTATCTAATGGAGATGAAAAATTTTAAATCCTGATATAGTTTTCTATAGGACATTCATTGGAGGCCTATGCAATTTGGGTATGGCAGACGAGGCAGTGAATCAACTGGAGATAATGATTAGAAAGGGTCTCTCACCCACATATGCTTTGTACTCTTCACTCATTAAAGCTTGTTGAAAATCAAAGAAATTTCAAGATGCTACCTAAATACTAAACCAAATTCTTAAGGAACATGTTGTTACAAGTTATGCAAGTTTTATCTATGGCATGCATCATCTTGGGAAGGTAGGAAAAAAAATTGAGGCATCAAAATTTCTTGAGGAAGTGATAGATTGTAAATTCTCTGTACATGTTAAAGTATACACAGAAGTAATGTCTGCTCTATTTCAGGCCCGTGAAGTGGAAAAGCCATTACAATTAGAAGATAAAATAATTAGAAGAGGTTGTGAAACTGAATTTTTGACTCTGTAAAACAATGCTTCTCTAAGGGAAAAATTGATGAGGTATCCAAGCTTTTAGAAGGCATAAACCAAAGATATCTGGTACCAGGTATTACATTACGAAAAAATTGAAATGGTCAGATTTATTGTTTTTCCAAGGAGACCACTCTTGCTTGAAGGAATCAAGAGGGTTGTGCTCATAAGAAAGTACTGAACCAAGACCATTGTCAAAAAATGTTGAACCAAGAGTATTGCTAAAATGCAAAATTTCTTAGTTACATGAAAATTTATTTGTCCAAAATTTAATTTTGGACTCTTTGCTAGAAAATTTTAATATAAAAGTATGACCTTTTTCCTTATAATATGATGATTTTAATGAAAATGGAGGAAGGGAATCAATCTCAGAGAATCAAGTGAAGTTAAAAAATATTAGATATCAATTATAATCCACAGGAAGGGAGAAAAATAAAGGGTTGCAGAAACTCAACTTTACCTCTAAATCTATAAATACAACTCTAAGTTTACATCTTAGTTTATAGGTGAAGATTCAGTTTAAAGCAAATCTAGAACTAAGAATAAGCAAATCCAGAACTAAGAATTTGAAGCATTATTATTGTGGCAGAGCAAGGCAACTAAAATTTGAGTGCGTGGGAACAAAGTGGGATCTAGAACATGGAAAACTCACCAAAACAAAAAGAAAATATTGTGGAAAGCAGAAAAGAGGAAAAAGAGCATCATTCCTTTGTTAATTATAATACATAATACAAATTAGATGCATGGTGTGAAGGAAAATGAAATTTACAGGTTTGTGGTTGAAATTTATTGGTGTATCTGTACATGTGGCCCCAAATCATTTGTAGCTATCATACCTGTAAGTATGGGTAAGGCCATATTTAATTTCATTTATTTAAAACTAGGTTTATGGTTAATTCCAACCTAGGAAAACTTGATATGTAGGTTCAATAACCTTCTTGTGTTGTATGCCCTCATTGTGTAGACTCAATAACCATTTTTCCGTGTTTGCCCTTGTTATGTGGGCCAATAACCCCTCTTTAGAGGATGCCTCACTTGAGTTCAACTCGAGCTATTTGTCTCATCTCATCTTGTGCTTGGAATTTTCCTACACTCTTGCATCTATGTTTTAACTTTTCAGCACAATTGTGCTTGGGTTTTTCTCTCTCTGGTGCACTTTTGAGGAGGCTATTTCAATATTTTGGGTGAGATTTGATTCCATCACTTCTCTCATTGACCCTTGTAAATATAAATGGTCGTATGTTATGTAACAAATTCACATGCTTTCATAACTTCCAGTGTTGTAAGTCACATTTACAATAGCAGTTCATTGTGGCACCATAGGTTTTGGTATCAAGTTCTTCTGGATTATTTGCGGTTAAATCCATTTCTGGTCATTATTTCAAACCTTCTATCAACAACTCATTTTCAGGACAAGACAATGTCAAGGAAATTAACATGCCTCTCTACTATTATTTATATTAATATTTATTCAACTATCGTTGTTTGAATGACTATCAACTTTTCCATAGAATTCATCACCTCATAACTCCTTCAAAAACCATTATACTCATCTTGTTCTTAACAGAAAAAACTCCCAATTTTAAGAGTTGTTATCAAGCACTAGGAGCTATTTCCAGAAATGCAACACTTTGGCAAACATTTCTTTATCCACCCAGGACACACACATTCATTTATCCATTTAAGGCATGTTCACATTCAACAACATTCCAAGGAAAATACAGTGAAAAATGGCATGTAAGATAATGCAGCCTTGCAAGTACACACATATCTATTACTCTTTAATATTCACAAACTTAACCTATGAATTGCTCGTATTTATATTCATCAACTTTCAAACTTAATAAATAAAATCAGCCCAAGACAGACTAAGAGTAAGACCCAAGAACTGTAATTATCATGGACACCATAAATAACATGCACAAACAAAAAAGGGCTATAAGGCATAGCACTAAAACCATTGATGATGTTAATAACAGAGTGCGGGAGGATGCCATCACATCATACCAAGAACTTCCACATCGGAAAAAATTAATAAATAAAATCAGCCTAAGACAGTGACTAAGACTAAGACCTAAGAGCTGTAATTATCATGGACACCATAAATAACAAGCACAAACCAAAGAAGGCTTTCAAGGCATAACACTAAAACCATTGATGATGTTAATAACAAAGTGTAGGAGGATGCTATCGCATCATACCGAGAACCTCCAGATTGGCAAAACTTTGGGCACATGTAATGCCTTATAAACCACTTCATCCATACACACATAAGTAGGAGGAGAGTCTTAATGTGGAATCAAATCCCAACATGAGGATAAGCCACTATATGGATGTGGAATTAGATGTACAACCATGGATGCTTAAGGTAAATCCATATGAGGTTTTAGTAGTCAACTTTGCATTCCAACTGCATCACATGCTCGATGAAAGTGTGTTTACAAAGAACCCATGTGACCAGCTTCTGAGGATGGTGAAGTCTCTCAACCCTAAAGTAGTCATAGTAGTAGAACAAGAGGTTAACACTAATAATACACCTTTCTTCCCCCAGTCCATGGAAGCATTAAACTATTACTCATCTGTTTTTGAGTCTCTAGATGCTACACTTAAAAGGGATAGCAGAAATCGTATGAATGTTGAAAAACAATGCCTTGCCTGAGACACAGTGAACATAATTGCTTGTGAGGGAGAAGAAAGGATTGAGAGGTATGAAGTTACAGGAAAATGGAGAGATAAAGTGA
The DNA here is from genome assembly GCA_000404065.3 of Pinus taeda. Classification (NCBI taxonomy): domain Eukaryota; kingdom Viridiplantae; phylum Streptophyta; class Pinopsida; order Pinales; family Pinaceae; genus Pinus; species Pinus taeda. The sequence goes on from APFE030172688.1 coordinate 42,032, forward strand.
CTATGATAGGATTTAGTGTATATCATCTCAAAGCTAATGTTAAGGACACAGTTAAATCTTTGCTCTGTTAATCATACTGCAATAGCTACAAGACTAAGGAAGAAGGAGGAGCTATGTATTTACTATTTTGGATGGTTGGACAAAATTCTCATTGCAGCATCTGCTTAGCATTGAGAAGCAAGGACCGTAAGAATGTTCTTGTACAAGAATTTCTTACAATTTATCAATACCATTGCTAAAATTGCATGTGACTTTCATGTGTGTCAGGGAAAAGTTCAGAAACCTAACACAATAACTTATTATAGGGGTAAAAGATGAAACTAATTTAAGGAAACAATGGTTTTTATCTGTCCTGTTCAACCAGGTATAATAGTGATAGTTATTCGTTTGTATTCTACTTCCTTATCCAGGTAGACAGGAAAATGCTAATGCTTGCTAAAATCAATGATATGCCTACCTTCATATTGGGTAATTGGATAGAGATAGTTACTATTTAAATTTCAGGAACTTATGCTTCACTAGCTAAAAGGTTTTGGATTTTTTTTCTTATGTCCTTGAGTACAGAGTCTCATAATCAACTGGATGAAAAATCAAGTCTATCTTTCAAATGCTTGAACCAAGACTATATCACAGATATTACAACAATAAAACAAATAATTCTAGTCTATAGAAAGGTAGCATAGTAGTAACATACTTGAGTTTTCGGGGTGCTTCAAACAATCTTGTCTTAAAGATAGGATTCCAGGTTGTTTGCAGATTTTAATTGGTGAGGTTGGCTCTAATTTTGGAAATTTGTTGGCTCTGCTGTAGTATCAGTTTGCACCAAATCTTTGCCAGGCCTTTTTCATGGACTCACTAAAGGAGTCTCATTTTCTACATCCTTCATATGAGTAAACCTTTGACCCAGCACTCGTTTTCAATACAAAATTTCAAAGAGAGAAACTGGTAGTTCGGAGCAGGTTACAAGACCTCCTTCTATAATAAACAGAGATGACCCCGGAATGTGGAAAAAGTTCTCCCCTTCAGTCGGTGCTAAACAAAACAAAGAGCTTCTCTCTGAAATCTCTAATGACATGCTTGGATGGCCTAATCTGACCAAAACTGCAAAAATGTACCATGAGTTTTCCTCTACGTTGTTATATTCTGAAGGATAGTGTTTCCCTCAATTACTAACTGTTCCTATTGGCTTGTTGGGGCCTGACCCAGGTTCAAAATATTTTTAGCCAAACAAATCCTGCACTACCGGGCCTTTCGGCAACAATTTTCAGAGCGCAGACTGAAGCCTCACCCGAGGTAGTAGGGGAGGCTGCTGGAACCAGGTTTCTACACCCCAGGGATGTCTTGATGAGGTCTGAAAGGGTCACGCATTGATCTACACACTTATGCTAGTCTGTGTAGCAATCTGGTCTTCGCGAAGAGCCGCAAAGGGGGTGTTTCTTAGATCCTTAGTCTTAATGTCGTTATTATAGATTTGAGTTATTATTTAACGTCTTTAAGCGAACATTTAACAGTTAAGCCCAGAGCGCACGAGCATAAATCATGAACTCAATAAATAGCATAAACAAATAGATAACAACAGATGCATCAACCAAAACATAACTAGATCCACAATAGTTCATAATCAACTTATCTTCATTAATGTCTTTTTTTTAATACAATCCACTTCCTGCCCTGTGCACACAGCTGCAGGGGTCCGCGTACACAGCTGCGGACTCTACCAGGCCTCTGCGCACGCAGTTGTGGAGCCTTTATCTCCCACTACGACCCAAGACTCAGACTTACAGACTTAGATTACTCTTTCTTTCACAAACCCATACATCAAAGCTATCATTCCCAAAAACTGTCTTCTAATCCTAGATCCTTGCTCTATTTATACATTTCCATGGTCCATGGACCATGGGCAAGCCGATACATTCTAAATTAATCTATAATATTTTTAGGGTGGACTACCCTAGGAATTTAACCATTACAATTTGCACTTCGTGCCCTTCATAGAACTTTTACCTCACTTTTACCCAAAATTGCGGGCTTCAAGCCCCAAAACCGTTACGTGGGGGATCCACTGCCCAACAGGCCCCCAACACAATCATCATGACTTGTCTCGAGTCACTCGACTAGTATGGTAATCTTTGCTCAGAGGTCATTCAACAACTTTTGCGCTTCGCTCACTTCTTAAACACATTCTTCTTCCATCTTCTGTATTCGTTGCGCACGAACTGCAGACACATCATTAGCAACTTCACTTGGTTCTCATATTTAATCTACTGCCTATATGTGAGCTAACTTTCGCTCGATGTTGGTGATGACTGCAAATGCCTCATCAAGCCATGGCTAGATGCGTCCTTTAAGGACTGCCTCTTTCTAACGAGAGAAATCAACTTGTGCCTTCAGAGCCTAGGCCTCCCTCATTTTGGCCAATTGCTGGGTAAGGGCAACCATTTATGCAGTCCCCCAAACATTATCATAGGCCTGCTGTAGCTCCCATGCTTCAGTCTCTAACTTCTGCAATGTTGGATCTTCCTGTAGTGAAGTGACCATGCTAAATGACTGATCTAGCAAACCAGTACACTCCTGTATGGCACATGCTATTGCTTCCCGCCCAGATTGGATGTCGCATTGCCACTGCTCTCTAACTTCTGGTGGTGTAGAAGACTGCGCCTTGAGTGTCAGTTCGGCGATCTGAAAGCTAAGGGCTAACTTTACTTTTGTTGCTTCTTCCTTTGCATCACAGAACCCATTGTCCAACTTGTGGATGTGTATGCCTATCGGTAAATCTATCATAATATCGAGCTCAGGGGCATGGCAACATGCTTCCTACACAACTTGCTCCAACTACTAATTTTGTGCTACTGCTTCATCTCGTTGGAGGCTCAACTGTTCAATATTAATTCTTTGCTCCTTGAGTAGCTGTATCGTGTGACCTTCCTAGCACAGAGCTTCGTCGTTGCACCATCTTGTAGTCGATATAAACTTCTCGCAGAAGAGCAGCCAAGTTTAATCCCTGTCCCGAGAGTCGGCCTGCCACGGCTCTGTCCTCCACATTGTCATTTGTCAATGCTCCGAAAGTGCAATGGTATTAGCCATTTTGGCTTGCAGCAACTGCTCAGTTGTTGCCGTACCCATAGCTCCCTGGGCAGCTATCACACCCAGCTGTGGGGCCCGTGCTTGAAGCTCATGCAGTTGCGTCCTGAATGCCCCCAACATAGTCTGTTGCTCTATCATTGCATCGTCGAGTACCTCCCTAGTAGCTTCAAAAACTGTATCCCCGATGTCACATAGGTCACCCTCAGTCAATGTGATAGGTTTTGCATCCAGCTCAGATGCCTTGGTCTTCTTCCTTGACCTTGACCTTTCTTTCACGTGCAGTTGTTTTAAGGGTGAATAGGTGGTGCTTGGATCTACACCTTCCGTCATAGTATCCACTTCTGGTTCTATAGTTACATTCAAGCCTCTTTCGTCTTTTGTTGTAGTAGCCCCTCCTATTGTCGCCTTGTGTGTGGTAGTCTGCGCTGCCTCCCGAGACTCCCTTACTTCCTCAGAAAGCTGTTCATTTCGCTTCTACTATGCCAGAGATTTGGCAGTAGCATTCTATTTTTGGATTGCGGCCTCATCACGCCCTACCGCATCTGGTCCACGCCACTCTGGTGTCTAGGTATCAAGTACCGCGAAGACAACATCATCAATGGTGATGAAAGGAAGCGTGGTCCATGTCTTCTCTGGATCCTTGCGTACCCTGATATACACATGGTGCATATTTTCCTTAAAGTCAGCAACACTCTTTACACTGTCATATACTTTAGTGGTTAAGTGGGGTTGCTGGTTGATCCACTGTCGTATGCTTGCGTCCATTAGTATCCAAAAAATCTTCACTTCGCGAATTCTCATGGCATCCCTTGTTGTCCATAGTGATGCATATTTGGCTTCTTCTAACCAATCCCGGTCCAAGGGAGGAAACTGACTATCCTCGAGCAATTCAGTTGTAACCAATAGGATGGATAAGAGTAACCACACATAGTGGAAGGTCTTACCCTCCTCCTGGGCTTCCTTACAGTTTGTTAGGAATTCGTCGCAGAGGAACTATGCCCAATTAAACCATACCCCTTATGTGCATTGCTCAGCTAATGCGATGACCGTTGTTGGTACCTCACTACCTTGGCATTTTCTCATTACCTTCCCTGCCAGCAATTACGTAGCAGTGCAAACCCCTTTGTTCTGAATGCTAGTGATAACATACCCTCTCTACTTTTTCTCCAAGTTGTATTTCTTTTTCATGGTTTCCGTAATCGTCAAGTCGGCACCGTGCCCACTATTTCCGTGGGATCCCTTCCCTTGCAAGGAAGCCGAGAGATCCTATGAATGAGTTCCACCATGATGGGGATGGGTTTTCCTAGTCATAAGTACCCATCATGCAGTAGTGATTGGGGCCCTATGAAAATGCGGAATTGACAGTAGGTGGAGTAGCCCAGCCTCGTCCACCTTTTGGAGCCATTCCTTTAGTTGTAGTGTTGCAACAGCCCCCTCCGTGCTATGCTCCATCAGTTTGCTAGTTTCCAAATGAGGAAACTTTTCAGTATCCATGAGGTCCCAGTCTTCAAATTTCATTGTCAGAATGGGACCAAACTTCGTTCCTTTGAGCGGAACCCCTTTGGGGAGGGACAGGGTTACAAGCTTTCTCTGAATAGCATCCAAACATTTAGGTACCTTGACCCTCCCTTTCCGTGGAGGGACATACTTGGGTCATTTTGCAGGGACCCACACTGGTTGGATATCCTCTTCTATCTCTTCCTCTGGTTCCATCTCTTCAACATATGTCAGACGATCCTCTTCTTCATCATCCCTCTCAATGGTAATAGTTTTTCCCTTTTCTTCCAACGATAGTTTGCCAAAGCGCAAATTTCGTGGAGACGTCCAGACCAGCCCCGCTACCTGTGGGTCCTTCTTGGATCGCGGCGTCCGGGGTGATTTAGGGATCTCGGCTGTTCCCCCAACTTGTGACATAGGGTTCTGCATAACATCATTGGCCTTGGTTGTCATCTCATTATGGTCTCCTGCATATCCTTTGATAATGCTCGAAACCGCGGAGTTTCTCTCAATAGTGCCTCACTCATCATGCTCCTGTCTGCTAGATCACGAGACGACTTACTATGCGAAGTGCCAAGGCTTATTTGTGCTTTATATGAGTCTTTGAATTTAAATTCAACCATTCCCTCCATTCGTGGCTCATTAATGTGAGTTTGGCAGTAGATCCGTTTAACCCTATGTCTTAATTGCTCATCATCTGCTCCTCGATGTCGTAAATGGGACATCTTGTCATGAACAGTATCTGCAACGGTCACCCTCCATCTTTCCCACGTGGTAGTGCAGTCCCTGGTATGCAGACGCGTTCTATGCTTCACACTGATTTCACGTGCCACGTCCGCTCTACGCAACCTTCCTACATGCTTCTTTATAGTCACGCGCCCTCTTCCAACTGTGTGGAGTGCTGAGACGGGGTCCCCTATGATATTCAGGTGCTCGCACCCCTAGTGCGACTCTTCAATTTTCCTACTACCCCGGGCTGTGGGCACCTTTCTAGTACCTTTGTATACGGTAGCCCATCGCGTTCTACTGTATATGGTACACTCCTCCATTGGTGCAGTTGCAGCCATGATAGTAGGGCCACAACTTGTTCTAGTACCGAGGTAGACCCGGCGAGGCCTGGTTCCCTTATTTGCAGATTCACACGACCCTCTTGTGCAATGCCGATTTTTATTTTGTTGATTTCTTCATCCAACATTGTGCTTTTCCTCCTCAGCCGTGCCCACTCTTCATCTATTTCGTGAAGCCTTCTACTGCCGCACCGAACGGCTTCCTACAACCGTCGAATTTCTTTGCCCCAGTCCTCTACGGTCTGGGAAGTTTCTGTTGTCTTCTTGGTTCCATCTTGTCTCACTATTAATAAGATCACCTTCACCCTCCTCCTTTTTTTGATGGTCTTATAGGTCCATTGAACCCCTGGTACATGCACATTCCCATCGATTTGTCTTATCAAGAGAATGTTGTCCAAATTCCCACATGTTTTCCTAACTGCTTTGTTGCGAACAGCAGGCAGAATGCATTGCTTTTCCTACTGTCGTGGCTGATTCTGATTTTTGATTCTTAGTCGTGTAGGCGGTCACACAACAGTCATTTGCATCCTATGCTACTGGGGGGCACTCAAGTCGCTTGGCGCTTGCCTTCGATATTTGTGTCAGGTCCTTCTAGTCTTTTGATATGTACTCCTTCTTGATGCAGTTGCGCATGCAACGCCCCTGCTCACGCACCGTGCTGCTTCCGTTCCAAGATCATCTTTTCATAGTGGTCTATGGATTCCTCCATGTTCACTATGCCCTCATCAGTTGGCAGTTCCCTTGCTTTGGTCGTTACGCGTCACATCGATCTAACCGTCATATTACAATTTAGCATTGTTACTTCATGCAATCGGTTCTGCCATCGCTCTATCTCTTCATCAAAATCCGATGTGCAGGAACTATCACGTTGCCATGAGATTTTCCCGTCTGCTGTCATATTTACCTGATCTTGGTCTTGTGTGGTTATCTGGTAGATGCAGTCAAGTTCATCCTCACTGTCCTCATCACGCACAAGTTCAGTGCAACATGTGCCTTCAGTTGGGTCCAGCGGAACTACCATACGTAGAGACTTTTTCTCGAATATCATTTTCCACCTTTTCAGATTGATGACTCCATTCATGTCCATGGTCTAGTCTATCCCTAATAGTGTGGGGTAACGATTGTTGTCATCCACAATTTCTATTACCTCGAAGTCTGTTTGAGTACTAACACCTTCAATGTCCACTATCACCCCTTGCAATCTTCCCATCGGTAAAATCTTTTGTTGGTTGGCCATCTGTAATTGAATAGGAGACCATTGTAGTGCGGGCCTGCCCATGCATTCTAATGTCTATTTTGGCAATACATTTGCATCTAACCCTAAATCTAGGATGACCTTATCCATCTCATATTCACCAATTTGCACTGTCATTCACATTTCTCGTCCGGTATGTAGAGCATGCTTTCCGAGCTTTTGACTACACTGGTGCGTTCCAGTATTGCAGCAATAATGTTGCAACTCCTGGGACTCCCTTCTTTACTTTTATCAACCCGGTTGTTTGTAACAAACTTGGAAGCAACGTTGCTGTATGCACAAGTACTAGCTCTTGCCGCGACTGTCACTTGGTCAGCTGGCACAAGTCCACTAGGAGCTTAAGCCAACTTCTATGAGCTCTTAGAAGAATCTTCTTAACTGATGGATAAAAGCTAACTCAAAGAAGGCTAATCTACTTGCAGAAAGAAACTAAAAATCTGAAAGGAAATGCAAATCCTAGCAAACCCTAATTTTACCAGCTAGCCCTACTGATGCAAGAAAGAGGATGAAAGCTACTGGAAGAGATGCCATTGACTTCTAGGAAGGTAAAATGCATGTGCCTAAGCTACTTCTACAGTAACATCTGAAAAAATCATCTTTTCGTATTTTTGAGTAAGTTGTCAGAATTGTCATGCATGTGCTTTAACTGTTTTTTACTGTGCAGAGATGGATTGGTGAGAGGAAATGCTTGCAGGAGGTTGGGAAGGTTCGATGAGGGCCTAAGGGGTCCCTAGCACCCTTCTAGATAGTTTCACAGTGTTTGGATATCAAGAAACCGCTTTCGTGAGCTTCTACAGGAAGTCTGTAGGGGTTTTACAGGATGTTCTGTAATTTCTACAGGATGTTCCGAAAGGGAATTTTGGAGGGTTGATGGAGGAAGAAAGGTGAATAAGTGGGTATGGAGGTGAGATAAGGGTGCGAGGAGGTCCAAGACTTGGTGGAGGGCGCTGAGGAGTAGTGAGGATGGTTGGATTTGTTCAAGGAGGGGTAGAGCAATGTTGTACGAAAAATATGGAAATTAGGGCAAAGCGAGAGAATGTGACAAATGTAAGGCAATAATATGAGTTAGAGGATGGAGCAGGTGGGATTGATGGAGTATGGGTAGATAGACAGGGGTCATAGGTGCTCTGCAAGTTATTTCTCAAGCTGAACAAACAAAGACTCGGAAAATCAAGGACCTAGCTACTTTAACCTAGTCTGACCTAAATAACAGCAAAGAAAATGAACAGAAGTTTATTTTTGCAATGAATCATGTGAAATAGCTACGCAAACTACGCAATCATGAACCTTAGCATGTAACCACAACTGGTATCAACTTCTGCAAATGAGAATCTAACACTAATAATTGCATGATGAAGCAAAGACAGTGTTTTGGTGGTAGCAAGGACACCTTGGTCCCAGCTCATGGTCCCACCGAGGGAGAGGTGAGATCCGAGGTGCTTGATAGCCTTTTTCTAAAGGTATTCTCTGTTATTAACCTACCAAATCAATCTAAACATGAAAAGCCTCTTTAATCATCAACAATGATCTAGGTAACTAAGCAAGATTTTAATCTACTTAACAGAAATTATTTTGCAAAAAAACTAAAAACAAATAACAGTACATAAAGGAAGCCTTGGCACTTGGGTTGGGCCCAACCCCAAGAGCTACAGGCTCCTAAGAAAAGCTCATAACTAATGCCAAATAAAGCTGCTTTCCATTACTTAAAAAGAACCATGTCACAAAGAAAGTTGTACAGCAGCAGCTACAAAATGAGCTGAGAAACTAACAGCACTATAGTGCAAGATACAACAGTTCAAAAAGTAACCTACGAAGGCTGGAAGCCTTCCTATTTATGCACTACGAGGGTCTCCAACAGCCCTCCTTAACTCAAGGGGCTCGGCTGCTCAAACTGCCAGTGATCAGTCACTTTACACAAAACTGCTCGGCGGCCCTTGGGAATCCTTTTCGGTGGCCTGTTGAACTCTGAGCTGAGGGTGGAGAATTCAAGGAAGGGGCCATTTATTGCAGGAGACACCCCTCCTACGAATCCTCACCCTTGTTCCTTCATGCTTGGCTGTCATCTGGCTCATAATTGCTTGGCCTTGGCCCAAAATTTATCCAAAAATCTACAATAACCACGTGTTAGCGCTCTTGGTCAAGTGACTATTCTCATTCGTTCAACTAACATAAATATACTCAAAAAATATGCATAAACTATGAAAAATGGTGGATTGACGAAGAACATTTAGGCAAAATGAGCCCAATAAGTTACCCAATTCCGGGGCTCATCACACACGTGGCTCTCTTGACCCTGCGCACCTAGTGTTCAGCTCTTGTAGTCCCTTTACTACTTTATTATCGCGTAGCAGCTTCATACATATCTCTAGAAAGGTAGTAAGCATAGAAGGATCCATTCCTAGCTCAAGTTGATCCTTACTACCTGAAGTAGAGGCTTCCATGAAGCTCTCCTTAGCTTCCTTAAATGTGTTCTTCACATGTTCCATCCCAGACTTAAGTTCCTTTGCAAGAACCTCGCGAACCTTCACATCTTCTTCAGGTTGTTTCCTCTTATTGTCCCCCGTAGTTGTGCCGCTTCTGAGTACCATGTTTACGCTTGGGTCCTCTTCACGTGGTTCAGACCTCCTCATTTGGATATTTTGAGTTTGCGTAGGCTGCAGTACCACTTTCTCGTACATTTGGGCAATTAGCGTCGAACAATCTATCATTTCATGGTCAAACTGGTCAGAGTATGGACAAGATATTCTCGTCGGGTTGGTACAATCGCTAGCGTAATGCCCTGGCCCTCTGCAATTATAACAGATCAGCTGTCCGCGCCCTCGTCCAAGTCCCATTCCTCCTCTCCCTCATCCTCGTCCTTGGAATCCTCCACATGGCTCTGTAGTTGGATCAAAACCTCACGTTTTAGTCTACATTCAATAGGCTAGGGTCCTATCCATCATTAGCTCAAAGCTTCAACACATTCACTCATCATGACCTATTGATCTACAGAAGTTGCAATATAGTTGCTGCGGAGTCTGGGTATACTTCTACAACAGGTGACAGTTGTTTGTTGCATGCTTTCCTCCTATTTAACAAATTGTGCACCAGGGTGTAGGCACCACACTTGGCCCTGCTTGTACCTCTAGTCTTAATGGCATTGGTCCCCCTCCCCAAGTGGCCAAGTAGTTCACAAATATTGAACAATGATACTTATCATGACCCTAGCCTTTACATTTTATGCACCACACCTCTTCATGTGCTTCTGGACAAGGTGCCTTATTCTATTTCAGACTTTGCATCTCCAAGCATAGGTTTTGTAGTTGTGTGTGGATTTGTTGAACTCTAAACCCAAGATCTTGTATTGGAGTCTCATGCAATCTCATCGCTATCTCTAATGCTTCAACCTGAGTTGAGATCTTCTGTTGCGACAATGCCATCCTCAGATGTGGTGTCAAAGACGCCACAAACCACGTGTGGTGCTGCACATCCGTTAGTGTCATGTTAGCTTCACGGATCATACTTTTCAGTAATAATCTAGATCCCAAGGGATTTCATCTAGCAGCATCACGATCTCCTTTAATCCGATGATCGACTACGTCTCTGATTTCGATCGGCTAAATTCTTTGTTCAATGCATCCGAGATCTCCGATATACTAGCATTTGGATGATCACTAGAATGCTTTATGTACCACGTCAATGCACGGTCCTACAACGCGCTCACCAAAGTAGCCTTTTTGATGTTATCATCCATAACGCCTTGGGCTTCCCATATTGCCTTTACCATGAACTAGAACTGATCTAGTTCCTCATTTCCTATGCCTTTAAATACGGGCAACTTGATCACACTAACCATTCCGACCCTTAGAGGTCGCGGAGGTGGGGTGCGTGAAGATGGGGGGTGATGTAGGTGAGGTGGGTGATGGCGTGGATGGGGGTGGTAACAGTGAAATGTGCTACTTTATCAACCGGACCGCACTTCTAGAAGAGAAACCTGCAAGTTCCTCCTCACTTTCTCGTGAAAGTGAAATCAAGGGACTCTTCTCTAATCCTTCAGTCTCTTGGTAGCCTCTTTCGCTCCACATTACCCTAGACATCAATGGATTCACATAACTCACTTTTCACATAGCAGCATTTTAATCCAGGTATTCAATGATTTGATATACTTAGCCCGTGGTCCTTTGAGAAAACGTCTTTTTACTTCACTGTAACTCATGGTTGTGTATATCGCGAACTCAGTGATAAACCCTCCTATTACCTGATCCAGCCAATGATCTACCGCCCGCGCGATTTTCTCTTCAGATGCCTCTAGCCTGCGCACCAACTCTAGAGTCCACACTATCAGTTGATCAAGTTTGCACCTTCCCAGACTGTCAGCTAGCCTCGCGATCCACTCATACAGTTCTAACAAGAAGGTCGCAAAGAAGATCTCATGGATCTCTGCATATATGTAGCGATCCAGCCACCTCTCCTCAGATATTTGTGGGGTTTTGTTTTCCTGTACCATGAACTCATGCCATTTCTGATCCAACCAATCTTCAATCTCTTTCTTCGTATAGTTCCAGTGTTTTGACATCAAACATCCCTTAGGCAGATCTCGGTCCCAGAAATGAAACCATTTATTGGCTTGTTGGGGCTTGACCCAGGTTCAGAAGAGTTTTAGCTAAACAAATCCCACACTACCGGCCCTTTCGGCAACAGTCCACGGAGCGTAGATTGAAGTCTTACTTGAGGTAGTATGGGAGGGTGATGGAACTAGGTTTCCGCACCCTAGGGATGTCTCAATGAGGTCTGAAGGGGTCGCGCACCGATCTACACACTTATGCTAGTTCGCGCAACAATCCAGTCTTCACAAAGAGTCGCGAAGGGGGTGTTTCTTAGATCATTAGTCTTAAAGTTGTTATTATAGATCTAAGTTATTATTTAAGGTCTTTAAGCGAACATTTAACAGTTAAACCCAGAGTGCGTGAGCATAAATCATGAACTCAGTAAATAGCATAAACGAATAGATCACAACAGATGCATCAACCAAAACATAACCAGATCCACAATAGTTCAGAATCAACTTAGCTTTATTAATGTCTTTGTTTCAGTACAATCCACTTCCTACCCTATGCACACAACTGCAGGGGTCTGCGCACACAGTTGCAGACTCTATCAAGCCTCCACGCACACAGCTACAGAGCCTCTATCTCCCACTACGACCCAAGACTCAGACTTACAGACTCATATTACTCTTGCTTTCACAAACCCATACATCAAAGCTATCATTCCCAAAAACTGTCTTCTAATCCTAGATCCTTGCTCTATTTATACATTTCCATGGTTCGTGGACCATGGGCAAGCCGACACATTCTAGATTAATCTATAATATTTTTATGGTAGACTACCCTTGGACTTTAACTGTTACAATTCGCGCTTCGCACCCTTCATAAAACCTTTACCACACTTTTACCCAAAATTGTGGGCTTCAAGCCCCAAAACTGTTACGCGGGGGATCCACTGCCCAACAGTTCCAATAGCCCCTGCATCCTGATCCATTAGTTTTGACTTCTCTAGACACTAAAGAGCATTAAATATTATATTCCATTGCACAAAGATGAGCTGGCAGGGAAAACCCGTTGGAGCATAGTATTTCATGTTGAGGTATCAAATTCTTAGTTCCATGCAAATAGAAGCCGCATGAAGATATCTACGAACCACCTGAAAATTAAAAATGTTCAATCTCAAAACTCTGAAGTAAATTTGTAAATAATGTAGTATTATCTTTCTTGGCTTAGTGAAATCCCTAATGTTCTATCCTATTTTTCAGTCTTAAAAATCTCATGAAAACATGTAAAGATTGTGGCATTGTGCACGCTTGGCCTCTAAAAGCCCTAGCTTTCTATCTTCTTCTGTGTAATTTGAATAGATCACCATAAAATACTAGAATTATCAATTCCCATTCTCCAAAAACTTTGAAATGTGCGGAATTGAGACATAAATCATTCAATCAAACCACTCGAAATGCATCTGAATGTTGATCCATTAACTCAAAGAACTTCTTCCTAAACTCTGCCATTTTTTAAACAAAATTTGAGCACAACCTTCTCGAGTCCATTTATAGAGAGCGTTATTTTATGAAATCTTGCCTGTAAGCCAAAATAGTGTCGAACTTTTCCATTGAAAGCTCAGAATAACTGAACCAGAAATAACCCTTGTGAAATTTGTTGCTTAAAACATTGTTTTGAGAACGACCTCTTTTGTCAGATTTGGTTCAGATAATACGGTAGCTTATTTAATGAAATATTTCCAGAAAGTCGAAATATGGCCAATTTTTCCAATCAAGAACTCTAAATAATTTCATCAAGACAAAGCATAGAGGATTCATGATGGTGACAAGAAAATAATGGCACTTTGCAATTTTAGCACTCTCTTGCAGAAAAATACCTTTTTTGAACTCATTTTGACTGCAAAGAAATAGAGATGAACTGTTGGAAGTCATGTAGAGAGAGATCTAGTGGCTCGTGGATCGATTCTGGGGCAATGTTTATGCGATTTCAAACCATGATTGTTCAAATGCGAGCTAGTGAGCTCATTGAGAGGGATACGCACAATGGCATCAAACTACCAAGAGGATTTGAATCTAAAGGCGAGATAGAATGTCTATCGTCCGATCATGTCATCGATGACCATATATTTGTATTTCAGTAAAATGGATTTTCAAAGAATTTGAAATATTATACATTTTATTATTTAAGCTGGATAATTTTTTTACCTAGAAAAATAATTAGGCACTTCAAATAAAATATTGATGTGATGGACATAGAACTCCAAAGCAATAATGCACCCTTCTCTAGCTAATGTGTTAGTGCTTTCTTTGAAGTAGAACTTAAAGAATTTGAAATATTATATATTATATTGATGCGACGGACATAGAACTCTGAAACAATAATGCCCCCTTCTCTAGCTGATGTGTTAGTGCTTTCCTTGAAGTAGAACTTAAAGAATTTGAAATATTATATGTTTTATTATTTAAGCTGAATAATTTTTTTTACTTGGAAAAATAATTGGGCAGATAAAATAAAATAATTATGCGACATTCGGACATAGAACGAAAAAATAATGCACCTTTCTCTAGCTGATGTGTCAGTGCTTTCTTTGAAGTATTATGAGAGTCCTAGGCTTCATAGATGGATAGAACTTAAGAAGACAAAGGAATGAGCCTAAACCTAAGTGTGTGGGATAATAATGGTTTATCTCAATTTTTTGAGCCACAAAATTGATATAAATTAAGATTATACATATATCCATTAAGTAATTATTCATTATTAAATTCGGATTTTATATAAATTAATTCATTATTTATTAATGTTAATTTCATTTTATAATTTTATAGTAATTTTTAATAGATTTTTGTTAAAGATAATTATTTGAGCTATTATTGTATTAATATTTTTGTTGTGTCTTTCATTGTTATATTTTAATCCACTTTAAACATGTTCAAAATATGTTTTCATCTTCTTTTGTGGAGATTATCTACTTGCATATTCAAAAAGATTTGATGTAGTTTTTGCCTTAAAAAATGACTATTGTGATTGTGATGGTGAGAAATTATTCTATAAACAGTGTTAAGGGTTATTTAGAATAAATAAGAAATTATTTTTGAATATATAAGACTAATCTTTGAGAGAATAGATATATATTCCCTAATTATCACATAAACAAGGGGTTAATATTGCATTTAGCGCTTTATCTATGTGGAGTTTTGCTAAGCAAAGGGAATACCTCCTCCTATGTGACTTCGATTGTCCCTCCCTTTTACAGGATTGCAAAGCATTAAGAATTGAATCTTTTTCATTTTAAATATGTAGTCTTGTCGAATATACCAAAAACATAGTAAGATTCTTTCATTATTGACAAAATCAAGTACATGTGCAAGGGAAGTATTCATCTATGGATGGTTAACAAGTTCATTAATAACTACAAGAAAACGCTTCAAACTATGTATTTAATGATCTCTATTCATCATCTAAAAAGTCCAAGAATCAAATCAATTCCAACCTAAGTTCTAAGCATATGGCAAGCCTCTACTCTAGAGGTTCTATTATTGTAAAATTTCACAACTATGGAAGTTGTGTCAAGGTCTCGAAGGAGGGACTTTCTTTTTGGGACAAAACTAACCTTTTTTCAAAAGATAGTTTCTATAATTGAATCCACCTTCAATGTCCATTTCTTCAGCGCCACTCTAGATTTGAATATTGAATCTCCCCCTACTTATTTTGGGATGAGATGATCTTTCAAAAGCCAACATAAATATATTGGGGACTTACAACAAGATACAAACCAAGCAAGGAAGGGTATACACACGTGTGTTAGAATTTGCATTGAAGTTGACTTGAGCAAAGGTATAACAATGCATATTTAATTAAATATTGGTGATTTTAACAACCATATCCATTAGATTAAAATAATGATACTTTATGTGTATCTATGTGCAAAGACAAAATACTTGAAAGGAACCTTCCCAACAACAAAGGTCAGTATAAGAAAAATGGAAAAATAACAAGTTGATGGGTGGTATGATTGAATGAAGAATCAAAGGGAAAGAAAGAAGAGACATCCAAGTTTAGTCCTAATAAAAGATTTTATGGCCCCTTCCAAGGAGTGTGATATTAAGAGGGACACAAACATGATCATGGAGTTTGTGCTAACATCTTATGGGAGAAATAGGAAGCACGTGAATGAGATATTATGGATTCCAAAAGAGAATTCATGTTATTCAATCCAATAGAAGCAAGGGGATTGGTGCTACTTGAGACTCCATTAGCTCTAAATCAATTGGTTGAAAGCAAGAAGTCTAAAAGATAAATTCAAAGAAAGGAATATCTATCGATGTACAAATCTACAATAGATAAATTCAAAATTATAAAATATAAAATATAGACAATGTTAGGTCCCCATAATACTAGTGATTCCCCCATTACTATTGGCATTGTAGCCCCTATTGTTATTGTTGTGCCCTTATTGTCCCCATATTGTTATTATTGTGCCCCATAGAAGCCCACTATTGTTATTTTTGTGCCCTTATATTATTATTGTTATGTCGACTTTGATTATATTGTGACCCCTTAGACTCCTATATATAGAAAGGGGGTTTTGTTATTTGTATCATCCAATAATTGTTCATTTGTGTAATGTAAAGGAGATTGCCCCCTCGAAGAGGCTGATTTCTAAGTCGTTGATCTATCTTTTCTATATTTTTGTGAGCTGGTTTCATAGTAGACAACCTAGGTTCGAATCCTAAAAAGTGTAGGGCCTTTGTGAGTGTTTGTGAGGGAATGTGTTTGACATCACATAATTGGTCTCCCTTCATCATCAAAGAGAGATGTGTCCCAAAAGTCAGTTTGTTTTAAGTGGATGTTATTATGATACATTGTATATTGTCTAAGGGTAGTAGCACAATTGGAAAAAAGCATGTCGACAAGCCCTTGTGTATCGAAGTGATCGAAAGTTAAATCCCCTGGACATGTCTCACCAATCGAACTTAAAAAAATTATGATACATTGTATATTGCAAAGGAATTAAGTTAAGTAATGACCTTGGCTAACCCAAATATTTAATTAGAATTTAAACTCAAACACAACATTAGAAATGAAACCTTCACTCTAGATCTAAGGATATAGGGGTCAACATTGGATATTGGATATGAGACAAGGTGATCAAATGTATCTCTTGGACTAGCATTTTTTACAAAGGAATACAAATTTTAATGCTTATATTAACATGTATGTATAATATAATAATGAAATGGTCACTCTTTAGTTCATGGAGAAAAGTCTTGGTGTGGAAGGAAATCTTGAGGGATGTGTCAGTATAGTCATAAAAATTGCATTTATTGTGGCACATGGAGAAATTATTAATTGGGTGTAGCTTTAACAATGGAGAGGAGTGTTATCCTCCCCACCTAACTTAAATTCCTACAAATGACATATTCAATGATTAATGAGTATATTGTTGTAATAATTTTGAACACTATGTTAAGAAATCCCTATGCAATCCAATTTAACTTGGGTACCATCCTCAAAATGAGGAGAAGTCATTTGTGGGTTTCATTAGAATGTGTATTTCAAGGAAGAATGTGTACTCTGTCGATATGTTGAAAGGTTTTATGGTCTTTATGTTTTAGTGTCTGATGTCATGTTTGGCATTAAGTGTTGGGTGTGTTGGAAGCCAACTCTTGGTAAACTCAGATACACTTATCCTAAGGAGGGAGTTTGGGTTTTAAGGTTCTCTGGTTGTAAAAGCTTTCAAAGTCAATGTTTTCATCCTCTTCTTGTATATCGCAGCCTCAAGGTCATTCGATGAGTTGGTGGTCATGCTTAAGGTTTTCATCCTATTCTTGAATTGTGCTTAAGGTTGAATTATGATCAACTTTGGGTCCTCTTTTAGTAAACACTTGATCAAACTTAGAGGGACATATCTACTTCTGTAGTGAAACATCTAGAGTAATATTTAATCCAAAACAATATTCTTTGAATGTATTATGATTTATTTTTCAATTCATTAGGATGTTGTGGGTTGTCTCTTCCATGTCTAGTTGAATTTTTGTGTAACATACCTCTTCGACACCCCATTAAATTTCACCAACTGCTAGCAGATACCTCCTAGCCACAATATTAAAGGCAACATATTAGGTTCCTTTACTAATTTTAGCTTCTAATAAATTTAGATGTAATGGTTGTCACATGCGTTCATATACAACTACCTCATAACAAAGCTAACACAAGCAGTTCTACCCATGCCTACATCACATCATAGAGGAGGAACCAATCAAGATTATTCAATATCCCGCATTCAAGTATTCCTCCTTTGAGGATTCAATCCAACATTTATGGAGATCAGGTCATCCATTTATAGTAACTAGCTTTGCCATATAACATGTTCATATTCCTATTGTCATGGTCGAAAGTACCACTGACATATATCTTATGCAATACGAATAAATAACTAGAATGCCTCAATGGATGTAATTCATCCTATACACATAATACGTATATTAGATAACCCGAACCATAGGCTCTACTATTTCAAAACAAAATAATTAATCATACATAATCAATAATCCTTTTGCCATAGTTGCATGACATGTTAACATGTGTATCTTAGGAATTATGCACAATTAGTGAGAAGAGCAGCATTGGATGCATAGCATAAATAACATGTACCATAGTTTATATAGTTGAGCCTTAACCACAGTTAACAAATTTGCATAGCATCTCAACCACGACTATTCACTATCTTAACAAAAGACAGGTTAACACCAATTCTACATAAGATCCACATATTGTGACCGTAATTAAAATTTCATTTATGTGCATCCATAAAATCATCTCATTAACGCCACATGCAGTTTTGCTAAGGAATTTATAACATAGAGGGTAAGAAACCAACATACAGAACATCCCACACAAGTTAGTCCAACTAGACCAAAAGAGAGAATGACACTTAGAAAATAGAGCACCGCCAGCCAACCTAGAAATGACTCTTCAGTTCACCACCAAGTCAAGGTTCTTGCCATGGATCAATTGCCTCCAATTGATCTATGCAATGGGTATTTAATGCCTTCTTTCATGATATGGTTTCCATTAGCGACATCCCGCTTTTATGGATCTTTTTATCCATTTGCTTAGGCTTATCTTAGA
This sequence comes from Pinus taeda, assembly GCA_000404065.3. Taxonomy (NCBI): domain Eukaryota; kingdom Viridiplantae; phylum Streptophyta; class Pinopsida; order Pinales; family Pinaceae; genus Pinus; species Pinus taeda. Next base: position 60,598 of record APFE030172688.1, read on the forward strand.
AAAGCTCACCTTTCTCTCCTACAAGGATTTTCCTCATAGAAGATTGCCTTGCTCTCCCGCATAGCTTTTATGTTTTTCTCGATGGATATTTATCTCTAATCCATCAAACTTATCTAGAATTAAATCTAGAAGCTTTATCATGAAAGAATTATCCTTTCCCATTCACCAATGTTATTTGGCAAGAATCTCATCCCTTGGTGTCTCACTTTTCCAAGTGATTAATTTATTAATATTGTATTTACTTTTTATATTACACATCATACCTAGCTTTTCTCAGCTTAGGTTTGCAAAGTTTGACACACAAGGAAAGGGTGTTACATTTTGGATCTCTTTCTTTCCTTAAGGTCCCTCCAACTACGGCTATAGTGCTTAGATGACTGTAAGGAGGAAGCCCCTTTCAGAAGGGACATACAATTTGAAGGTGTCAAGCTTGTTGGTAATTCCTATATTGAAAAGTTGTATTTTCATAGTCCAGAGGTTGGGAAAACATAATGCCCATCCACTTGAGCCCTATTTTCTCTTGCAAACCTTCATTGAGATCTACCTAAACACATATGCAGACGTAGGTGAAAATCTAATTCCTCATCCAAGGAGTACCCATGTTGCATACTTTTGATGGACCCTACTACACAAAAAAGAGAAATATATGAAAAAATGTGATTGCAATCATGTTTCCATGTATTTTTTATTTTTCATGTAGCAGGGTCCATTGAAAGGATACACAATGGGTACTCCTTGGATGAGGAATCAAATTCTACATCCAACGAGTGTTGTTGCTCGAAATTTGAGTAAATCCATAGGGAGATCAGTTGAAAAAATAGTTTTTTCTTTTTTCCCTCTAAAATTTGATGATGTAATCTAATCTTTTTTTATTATTTACACTATTATCTTATAATTTCCTTAGGAAGCCCATTTTAGACCTCAAAACTCCTGTAATGTGAGTTAGTCTTTCCCCAAACTTAGAGTCATAGTGTTTTGTATTGTTAGGTTGTCTCTAGCCTATTTTGTCTCACATGGGTACATGTGGAAAATGTAATATTATTTGTAAATGTGTTATAAGTGAAATTCCAAGTTTCATTGGTGGAATATGAATGGTCATCATATTATGTAATGAGTTATTTGTAAGGAAGTTGAAGAGTCATGGGGGTAGCCAAAGAGTAACAAATGGGAATGTCAAGGGTCACCCCACTATTCGTTATAAATAGAACCTCATAACTCATAAAACAGGCTTTTGGGAGCCAAGTTTTTGGCTAGGCTTAGGCTTAGAAAAGGCTTGGGAGTATTGAGACAAGCCTTGGCTTCTCCACAACATAGAGTGAGTATACTTCTTTGGAGGAGCAGGTGTTCTTGACTGTAATGTTCCACTATTGGGGCTAATGGCTATCAATGGTGTATGTATGGATGCAACTTTCACTTATAATAATAATAACAGAGCCATCACGCTTTCACGTATATGTTTTTATTGTAGTTGGACTATTCTGGTTGTTGTAGAAATGTATGTTGTTTAACTTACGCATTTTCTTATGAACTACTTTGTATGAAATTGCATGAGTCTTGTTGAATGCATGTTGTTGGATTAACCCATCAATTTAATTTGTGGACTATTACGCATTTCATTTTGTTCCTTTCGAGTTGTGTATTATTACAGTATTCTAAGGGGCACACTTTCTTTTTCCCTCTATGTGTTAGATCCCCCATGCATCTCACTTGACTCACTGTAAGGTCACACACTTGCTTCAGTCCAAAGTTATCATACTTACCTCTGCACACTATCGCGGTCAAGGCATTACATTACCACCCACTACTAGGACTCCTACTCCAAAGAATTTGAGGTGTAGTTGGGCCTTCTTACTAGGGATATCCCCTGAACGTTGGCTGGTCCAGCACTGTCAACACAACTCAAGCATGTATGCTCGTCTATGTCTTAGTTAGGCTTACACACCTAAGTTTTTTCTATGAAACTCAAATGCATATTTTGCTAATGACTTATTAAATATATCATCCAATTGATCACTAATTTTACAAGGCTTCAAGTGAACTTATCCATTGCTCACAAGTTCTCTAATAAAATGATATCTAGTATCAATATGATTTCTCTTTTAATGAAACACATTATTCTTGGATAATGCATTCAATGAGGTTGCCTGACATGCTACTGATGTTGCTGCTAAATATTTTACTTCTGCTAACGAAAGTCTCACAATAGGCTGCTTCCTAGATTCCCATGAAATCACACCTAAACCAAGATGGAACACATAACCAAAAGTGCTCTTCCTATCATCCAAACTACTTGCAAAATCACTGTCTGTATATCCAATCAAATCCTTCTTCTCTGCGCTTTCATACATTATGTCACAATATCTAGTTCATGCTATGTATCTCAGAATTCGTTTTCTTGTTCTCCAATGTGTGTCTTTTGGATTCTCCATAAATTTGGAAATCAAATTCACTCCTTACATAATATCTGGTCTTGTAGCTATGAAATACATGAGGCTGACAACCAATATTTTGAATAGAGTAGGATTGATATATGTTCCTTCATTGTCCTTGCTTAAGTTTATAGCTATTGCAACTGGTGTAGGGACATGTTCACAATTCTCCATCTTGAATATTTTCATAAAATATCTAGCATATTTATTTTGATAAATAAAAATTTCTTTTTCAAATTGCTCGACTTTTATGGGAAGAAAATATTTCATGATACCAAGGTATGTCATCACAAATTCTTTCATCATGGCTACTTTAAATTCATCTAACTCAAGATCACCTGTAAAATTCATGTCATCAACATATAAGAAAAAAATCAAAATATTCCCATGCTCATTTACCTTTGTGTATAAGGTAGGCTCAATGTTACTTGTGCAAAATCCATTCTTGATCATGTAGTTGTCGATTCTGCTATACCAAGATCTAGATTCTTTCTTGAGTCCATATAGAGATTTCTTCAACCTGTAAACTTTATCTTCTTTACCTTTAACTTCATAACTTGGAAGTTTTTGCACATAAATTTCTTCTTATATAATTCCATTCAAGAAGGTTGATTTCACATCCATCTGATATAATTTCCACTTGTTTTGAGGTTTTTTGGCTAGAACTTCTCTTACAGTATCCAATATAGCTATCGTAGCAAACATTTCTTCAAAATATATTCCCAGTTGCTATGAGAATCCTTTTGCTACAAGTATTGCTTTAAATATGTCAATTTCATCTTTCTCATTCAACTTTTTCTTGTATACCCATTTTACATCAATGATATTTCTATCCTTTGGAAAATCAACCAAATTCAATGTATTGGTCTTTTCAATAGCTTCAATTTCTTCATCCATGGCTTTCACCCAATTTTCATCTCTGATTGCTTCTTCAAACGAAGAAGGCTGGAAAGACAACAGTGAAAAATTTGAACTAGCATCCGAATCATCATAAATATCTTTCAGACTTCTCATATTTCTCTTACCATTGCTTGATTCATCACTTGATTGGTTGTTAGGAAAATTTTGGTCTATTGATCTACTTGAAGATCCATGTTGCTCAAAAAATATTGGATTCCTTGTTGGCATGTCTCTGTTTGGTGTCTTCACCTGTGATTCTTGCTACTCCTTTTCTGTTACATCATATTCTTCCATCAATGGCACTTGTGCAACAATTGTTTTGTCTATACTACCATTTAATGACTCTTTTTCTTTGAACATGACATCTCTTCTAATTATGGTCTTCTATGTGATAGGGTTATACAATTTGTAAGCTTTGATTGCTCACTATAACCAGTAAATATGAATTTTTCAATTTTAGCATCCAAATTACCTCTTAGCTCCATAGGCACAGGTGCATAAGTTACACATCCAAACACTCTGAGATGACATACGTTGAAAGGCATACCTGAACATGATTCTTCTAGTACTCTGTTCATCAAACTCTTTGTAGGAGATCTGTTTATCACATAAACAATGCATGTGACTACTTCTGCCCAATACTCATTAGACAAGTTTCTTCCTTTCAACACGATTCTTGACATGTTCATAATTGTCTTATTCTTTCTTAGTGCTATACCATTCTACTGCGGTGTGTACCTGGGTGTAAACTATCTTCTGGTTAAATGTTGTTTGCAGTAATCATGGAATGCCCTCAAATCATATTCTCCACCATGATCTGACCTCAATACCTTGATCTGTCAATCACTTTGGTTCTCTGCTAAGGATTTGAATTCCTTGAACTTTGCAAAAGTTTCATACGTCTCCTTCAATAGTAAAGCCAAGTCTTTCTACTATAGTCATCAATGAAAGTGAGGAAGTAACAACTTCCACCTATTGAATGTGTCCTCGTAGGCCCACACAAATTTGTATGCACTAGCTCAAGAGGTTTCTTTGCTCTGTATGCAACTCCCTATGGAAAACTTTCATGGTGGTTCTTTCCCAATATGCAACACTCACAAGTGCTAGCATTTTCTATGATGGGAGGTAATCCTCTGACCATTTGTTTATGCTATAACAATATTAAACTAGAAAAGTGCAAGTGTCCAAACAAAAAGTGCCATAACCAATAATCATTAGAACATGCAACTGTAAAACAACTTACATGATCACTGTAATTCATAACTAGAGGAAAGAGTATATTTCTTGTCATCTGAACCTTTTCTATCAGCTGGTTTCTTGGGGGATTTCCATATATAACACATTCTTTGCCTTAAAAGATAAGTATGTAACCCTTATGTGTCAATTAACTAACATTTATCAAATTATGTTTGAGACCAGGGACATAATATACATATGACATTGTCTTCAAATGCTCCTTCTTGGTCAGAATGTTGATCACTCCTTTTCCATCTACCTCCACAGTCTTGTCAGCCCCCAAATTTACCTTTGTCTTCACAGATTGATCCAAGTTTGCAACCAAATTCTTGTTTCCTATCATGTGGTTACTACAACCATTGTCTAATAGCCACACATTATCATAAGGTTCATGCATGGTATGAAAAGCTAGAAACATGGAGTTAGTACTCTCTGTAGTGACATTAACTCTCTAGTTCCCTTAATCATCTAACCTCTTCCTGCAATAACGGGCATGGTGAGAAAATTTATTGTAATAATAAAATCTCACCTTTTATTTATCAACTCTTTGATTTTTGTTTAAGCTTTTGTTGCTGCTTCCACTTTCATTTTCATGCTCTTCTCGGCCATCTCTCTGGCCACCATGTCTTCCACTATGTCCTCTGCCTCTCGATCTACTTCTGCCTTGAACTTTGTCTCTTGAAATAGAAACCTAACTTTTGAAAATGGTTTCTAAAGTGGAATCCTTATTTCTATCTATCCTTGCCTCATGTGATAGAAGTGATCCCATCAACTCATCAACTGTCAATGATGTCAAATCCTTGGATTCTTCTATGGATGCTACCACAACATCAATTTTTGTAAACAAATATCTGATGACCTTCTCAACCACCTTATGATCTTTAATTTCATTACCATAATTTTTTAATTGATTTATGATAGTCATGGCCCGATTTATGAAAGAATCGATGTCTTCTATCTCCTTCATCTGTAGACTTTCAAAATCTCTGCTAGTATTATGAAACTTAGCATTATTGACTTTGACCATATCTTTATAGCTTTTTGCCAAGGTCTCCAATGATGTCTTTTCTAAAAACATGATCATAATCTTCTAGAACATTGCTCAGTCCATTCCCTGCTAGATAAGCTACAATGCTTGTGCATTCTTTTTTTGTCTTTCTTCCATAGATCACTCTCTGCATTAGTGAGACATCGTTCTTCTACTTTATCTTTAGGTTCTACAAACCCAAACTAGACATGATCCCAAACATCATGAGCCTTTGACGTGGTCTCCATCATAATAGCCCACACATCATAATCTTTCCGTATAAATAATAGGAACTGGGGTTGGAAACTGGATGATGCCATCTTTAAAAAATATGTCTTCTTCAAATACCAAAATCCCTAAATTTTTCTCTTTAAAAAAAATTGTAGTCATTTTCCCCTTTTATTTCATATAACCAAGCCAAAAAAAACAAAACTTTAAGAAAGGCCCTTTAAAGCACCTTTATAAATAACCTTTTAATAAAACCTTTTAAACAAACTTTATATTAAGCTTTTAACTAACCCGTTTTCAAAGTCCGTTAAAAAACCCTTTTATAATAAAAATATTTTTAAAGAATATGTTTGCATAAAACCTTGAACTTCAGTAAAACTTTTTGAAATCTTATATGAAAACTTTAAAAACCTTATGAAAACTGCAATGTGACGTTTCCAAATGAAATATTTGAATTTCAAATTGCAGCCTTTTGACTTACGGCCACCACCCCAAATCTTGGCGGATTCGTAGTTAAATGAGATTGTGCCGTTTTTTAACTAGCTAAGTGCATATTTCACACCACTTGCATACTGTTCTCTTTAACAATGTTACAATTTTGCAACGCAATTTTAAAAAATTATCTGCCTTCTCCATTTGGCCCTCTTTTCACTGGCTCTATAGCTACCACAAATCTTGTTATCTTTCCTCGACTTTAATACTAATTTATTGGAAAGAGAGAGGATGAAAGGCACAAAATAACACAAATTGTAACAATCTGGGTGAAAATTCCATGTAATAAAAGTTAAATATAATAACCACAGTTGATGGGACACTTATTCCAAGCTTAATGTTGGGCAAGACATTGTAGGGGGTGTTCATTTGTTTATTATGGCTAAGGAAATTAACAAAGGTAATGGATAAGGCTTTAGAAAGTTAAAATGACATTTTTGGCACATTTATTTATGAAAATAATGGAAATTAGGAGAAAAGAGAGGTGGAAGGTCACAGGTTGCATGTGAGGAGGAAAATAATGGAAAATGAAGAAAATAGAGGCCTCGCTAATAAAAAGGCTTCTAAGGATCAGTTATGAATCTATTATCAATTTAGTTTTGGATATCTCTCATTATTCTCTCTCTCTCTCTTTCTTGGACACTTATAGTTTTCTTGGAGCACTTCAGCATTGGATCAAAAAAGGGAAAGAAGGTAAAAGGAAATGGAGATCAAGCAAGGAAAAGCAGGATCAAGCAGCTACAACAAGATTCTTTGTGGGTATTAATTTTCATATGTGATTTCCTTGTTAGATTTGGTATGCATGGTATTACATGTGGTTCTTTTGTTGTTATGGCATGAGTTTTGCCAGGTGTGACAGTGTTTTTTAGCTTAGCCTTGCCATTTCCTGATAGCCTTGATGAGATGGATTCTCATACTTCAGTTGAGTTGGATTGTCGGATGGATTCAAGGATGAGTGAGTTGGATCTATGAAATGAAAAACACATGGCCTAATGGTCACTGAACTGGACTGTGGATCACGGTAAAGCCACTGGCCTAGTAACCCTTGAGCCAAATTTTGGGTTGCGGTAAACCCAGGATTGTGTGCCTCGGTGGGCCTAGAAATCTTTTTCGGTGAATAACGAGATATACGGTAAATAAAAGAGGTGGATTGCTCTCTATTAGGCCTAGTAGTCCCATGATGGGATGTATGGTAAAGCCTGGAGAGTGGGTCTCAGTGTAGTAGGGCCTATTGATTCCTGGATCGAACTATGGATTACAGTAAATCCTTAGAGGCTAGGAGGAACTCAAATTCCTCACAGTGTAGGTGGGAAATATGGTAGCATCCATGCTTATTTAGTTCTTTTTGTTGGTTATGAGTCACACATTCATGCTTGGAATATGGCACGGGGGTGATTGGCTGAAGAGAGATTTGGCTTAGCCAATCTATGGTTTGGTGGAATGTGGTAGTCCCATCCCTGGTTGGTTTCTACATTCATTAATGGGAAATTCATCGATTTGGTTTTCATGTGAATGTACTGGTTTATATGTGGATTCTATAGCTGATGTATTTATGGTATTTATGTTGTTATTATGTTGGTTATGTATATTTTTATGACAACATTTATGTATGGCTCTCATCATGTTTTTACTTATAAATGAATGGAAAACATATCTATGACCTAATAGATGATAATGTAACAAATGACATGAGAGAATAATAGTTCTTAGCAATTCTCAGATAAGTATGAGATCCCTATGCTTAAATCTACTGTTTACACCTCTAGATTTCATGTTTGTGATATATTTGACGAAATGCCGGTAATGGCTAGTAGGGGTCTGGTTAAGGTCTTGTTCAACTAATTTATTTTGCATCCTTGTTTCCCTATTATTTTACCGCTTTGAAGATTTCATTCCATTCTAGGTAATGACCTGGGCTCTAAGCCTCAAAAAGTGGGTCAAATCCGAGGGACATTAACACACAACTAGAAAAAATGGTCCCTGGATGCTGGCTTACATGCCCGTGAGAGCGTCTAGAAGTCCCTAGATGCTAGCATGCCCATAGCATGAGATCGTCCAGAGGTCAAGTGATCAAAAACTTCAGTGGGACCAAGGGGAAAGTTGCCTGGAGTGTTGGCATCATTCTCAAGGGTTTTGTAGCAGATGTGGAAGTTATGTATGTTGTGTTTCTATTGATTCCATTTCCTTAAGGTCACATAGGAGGTTGAATCTAATCACAATAGCCTATCATCACATGTTTACCTCGATTGGCCAATTACTTAGGTAGATGTGGAAGGAGGGTGTTACAAAAATAAATCATACACAATAACACGAGTTGTGGCTCTTCTATCGATCACATAAAAACTTGATGATTACAATGAGCTCGGTGAAGGGTATTTAACCCTTTCTAACTAACGACTCACCTAAATAACTTGACATGAAACCACACACTAAATTTGACTATGACTTAACTCGACTTGACTTCAATTAACTTGACTCTCTAAATTTATCCAACTCTTCATGCGTTCGAGAGCCTATGCTGGTATACCAATTGTGGCAATAATCTACAATAAATTAGGACGAAAAATTATAAAAAGAGAATAAATACAAAATTGCCTTTAGCCTACAGAAGCTTAGGCAGGTTGATCATTTTATGAAAAATAATTTTCTATCAAAATAATGATTCTTGACAGTTATTAGATTAATTGATAATGTATGATCAATTTCAAAAAATATTGTGCGGCTTTCACCAAATCCCCATTTGATTTTTCTACACCCTAGTAGTTCTAAGAAATGGATCAATGGATTTTTGGATGAAGAATAAATAGGTAGTGATGATGCTTTGTGATGAACATAAATGAATACTTGTGTTTATCATATATGCTATGTTTATGTTTTTTCCATACTGGTCTACCATGTGAAGTCCATGTCACCTTGTAGTCCACGTTATAAATGTGTTTGGGCTTGAAGGAAACTATTTACTTCAATTTTCATTAGTTTGGAAAAATGAATTGTTTCCTCTCTATGTATAACTGATATATTTGAAATATAGAATGTGAACTTTTGCTCATCTCTCACATCAATATTTTTCCAAATATTATCACTACTCCAAAAATATTGGTTGATTATGTGGGCAATTAATATGCTACTTAACCTTTAACATATGCAACATCAAGTTTAAACTTGTTATAAGATGGCATGAGATGACACATCAAGAGGGTGTGAATCCTAAAACAACTTGAAACATGCTACAAAATGCGTGAAATAACCAAAACCATAAGAAACAAACATATCTATAAGAAATGTGAAATATTAAGGAGGGCATTAATCACATAAAGCAAGGCTATGCTGAAAAATGCATGAAGTTTACCATTTGTGATGGAAAACAAAATATTTTTTGTATGCAACCCTTCTTTGAGGATTTGTGCCAACATATCAAGATGGACTACTACTAGATATTACTCCTTTCTTATTTTATCTTTGATATTTTAGTTATTAAAATTTTCCTCGCTTACATACTTACATTCCCAAAATAGTTTACTTTGTTATACTAGGGTTTTTATGCTAAAAATTATACTCTCCACATTACCATGGAAGATATGCTTTACATCATTCTACTACATATATGGATCAGAATAATTTATATGGTTCTATTAATGAAATATATAAACTACAATATATACAAAAATGTTTTTTCGGTTTTGGATACTATCAACAATTTAAAAAATTAAAATTTATATAACCTTGCAAGATGGACAAAAATTTATATGAGGCCCTTAGCATGGGTGGTACCAAATATTCTTGTGAAAATGACAATGAATGCTTAGATAAATTTAATGAACAACTTTTGAATTTTAATAGTCTTTTTGGAAGTAGATAAATTCAACAATTGTTTATCTATCAACTTTTTCTTCCCTATATAGTGAAATGAGTAATTAGGTACACTGCAACTTTTTCTTCCTAAGAATAACAATTGTGTAGTCAATTAGTGCCAAGAATCGAGTTGCATTGATTTGCAAATTTTAAGCAGGCTTCATTAACCATCAAACATGGATGTAAGGAGGAGAAATAGTGGGATTTTAGATTTGAAGAAGATATTTGATAAGTTCCACATAGACAATTAGCATTTGATATATCTTTCAAAATAGAGAGTAGGATCATATATTTAGTGCCCCCTAGTGAAAGAGTTATGATGAAAATGGAGTTTAGCATCACATATTTTATGCCCTCTAGTGAAAGAGTTACCATCATATATGAACCTAGACATAAAAAATTTAGGACAAAGTAATCTTTATATTACTCAAACAACAAAAAAATGTTAATCCTACATATAAAACATACTTTGGGCAATATTAAAGCTTTATTGCTTTAACTAGTTGTTCATTTCTCATAATCTCTCATGACAAAATAGTGACAACCATCCCCACTTAAAAATAATTTTGGATAGGACCACATTTAATGGGTGCAAGTAGATACAAGTTAAAAGTGGAGATGCCACATAAAGTGTGCTTTCACCTAAATGCATTTAAACATGAAACTACCATAATGATTTATTTACTTAAATAAGTTTGGAGGTGCACATGATATACAAATGGGGATAAAACACTCACACACTCCATATCAACTTCATGTGTGGTACACACACATATGTACCTATTAATCCAACTATTACTTATTAATCCGACTAATAGAGTAATAGAGAATGGTTTTTTTGAGTGGAAGTGGACAATATGATTTTGAACAAGATTGTGATTTCTTATTACTTAAAATAAACTTTTTTAATGTACAAATGGATTCGACACCCTAAAAAACCCTTAAAGAACTCAAACTTTGTAAATTAAACAATTTAAACTTATGAATCTTTAAAATTTCTAACTATTTTTAAACAAAATTAACAAAAATATGTCATAAGTCTCTCTCTCTCTCTCTCTCTCTCTCTCTATATATATATATATATATAAGAGCAAGTAATTAATGATATTTTTAATTTCACAAATAGAAACTTTTTACAATTCAGTGCAAGCTTTTGCAATTAAATGTGAGGAGAGAGATGTGTTATTTAAAATGAAAATAATAAAATGTTTTTTTTTAATGTATTAATATTAACCTAGGTTTTGGAGAGTCATTGTGGATGCCCACACGCAGCCCTAGCTAGCTGTTGCAGCACCTAGCGAGAAGCAACATTCCAAGCTTCATTAACCACCAAAGGAGAGCTCGTAGCACCAGCGAGCATTTGCAGCTAGCACACAACATTTTGTAGCTGCCTTCAGCGGCCTTCTACTATTGAGGTCCGAGCAAAATGGATTCATTAGAGGATGAAGAGCAACATTCAGACCACCATCAAGAAACTGAAGTAACAGCAAAAGCATTTGCCTCCCTCATATCTGCAATGGTTCTGGTAAAGAGCTGACCATCAGTCTCAAAGTTTGTCAAAAGAATGGAAGATATACCAGAAATATCACTCCCTCCTACTCTCCCACGAAAAGCAGCACTCTCCCTGGCAGAACGAGGATTAGTAGGGAAGTTTACTGGGTTATGGTCATCACCCAAGACTATCCAAAAATGGGTTGAAAGAAACTGGTCTGCATCAATAAATGGGAAAATATCAATTAGGTTCTATGGTAGAGGGTACTACACCTTTCACTTCGAAACCAAGGAGCACTGAGACCTGATATTTAGGAATGGCCCGTATTTTATGGATACAAGGGGACTATATTTAAATAGATGGACATCGAACTTTGATCCAGAAATGGATGTTCCAAATGCTGTACCTATATGGGTTAGATTGCCACACCTTCCCCTCCACTGTTGGGTAGATGATTCAGTTAAAGCCATAGGAAATGTAATTGGGAAATACATAGACAAATTCGAGCCAAAAGAAAACATGCATGCATGCACCAAAATCTGTGTAGTGGATCCAAGGAGAGGACTTCCAGAAGATATCAAAATCAAAGTGGACTAGTGGACCCACATATAACAGCTGGACTATGAACAAATCCCCTTAAAATGCAAGGGATGTCATGAATATGGTCATTTTGCAAATAGATGTACAAAAAAAAGGAAAATAAAAGTGAGAAGATCGAGGATCTGGAAAATAAATGGGAACAGGTCAAAAGAAAGAAGAAAATTAATAAGAAATCAATTTAACCTTCTTCGCAGCCCACAACATCCATTGAAGCCCTTCCAATCTCGCCAAAAGAAGACTTTGGAAACCTTAATCCCTTCGATCCATTGGACCCTTCAACCCCCCCATCCCCCGGACCCAAATCCAGATCCAGATCTAGAACCCCTCACTCTCCAACACCCCCCCCCCCCCAATCCCCTCATTCCCCCAGAGTCTCAATCACCCACCTCTCCCTTCCTCCCTCAATAGACAACATCCTAACTAGAAAGCAATCAGAGGAAGCATTCCCAAATGCAGAAAACCAAAAAAAAGTAGGAAGAAAGACAAATAAAGAGTTGAGGGATGAAGTAGCAGCAAAAGAAATCACTTTAGGAATGTAGCAACCTATGGATACTTTCCTAGGGAAAAGCACAGGGAACATTGAGAAAAGCCAGCAATAGGGGAAAGGAACCATTCATCACCCAACAAGTAAATAACGATAATAGTCTCCTGGAATTGTAGAGGAATGGGGGCACCTTTTAAAGAAAATGCAACAAGAGATATTTTGACAAAAGAAAACCCAGATATCATTATGATTCAGGAGACAAAAGAAAACAACCTAGAAACTGGAAATATCAAAAAGAAGTTCAGAAACTACGAAGGGGAAGCAATCCAGGCAACAGGAGCATCAGGAGGTATCTGCACAATATGGAAAAAAGGAATATGGGAATTAATATGAAAAAACAGATTAGCATTGGATACAAACGGATCTAGGGCAAATTAGTACAAAAGAGAGATAGAGGGTCATAAATGCATATGCCCGCAATCACTATAAGGAGAAAGAACAATGTTGGGCCACATTGAAGGAAGATTTAAAAGAAACACAAGTCGAGAAAATAATACAAGGATGAGATTTAAATCTGGTAAGAAGTATAGAGGAAAAGTTTGGAGGAATTTATCAAATGGATCCATCCAAGAATTCTATAGAAGAAATAATGGAGCAGCACATCCTTTTGGACATCCCTCCAAACAATGGGGAATACACCTGGAATAACAAGAGAATGGACAAAAGCAACATAAAATAAAGGTTGGATAGAATTTTGATTCAAGAAAACATAGCAGCAGTGTATAGCTCTATCAAATCGAAAATCATTCACAGCACAGCTTCTGATCATAAACCGTTAGTAATAGCATTGGAAAAAATGGAAAACCAAGGCCCACTCCCTTTTAGATACAACTTAATCTGGGACAACAACACATAAATCAACAAATTAATTAAAAAAGCATGGGAACCAAGAATATCAGGCTCACCACAGTACATTTGGGAGACAAAATTAAAAAATGTAAGAGCCAAGCTAAAGGAATGGGCAAGATTAAATGAAATTAAAAATAAATAAATGAAAAAGAGCTACAATAGAAAATGGACAACACGCAGGCTGAAAAAGAAGGTAAAGAAGAATGTAAGCAAGACTACCTAAAAGAGAAAGAAATCTTTTGGGAAATATACAGGGAAAATAGGAAAGAAGAAGAAGAGGCCAAACTGAAATCTAGAAGCTTATGGCTCAAGGTAGGGGACAAGAACGCTTCCTTTTTTCACAACACTATGAAAATCAGAAGAGCACGAAACTAGATAGAAAAAATACAAGTGGAAAACCAAGAAGTCAAAGGTGCAGAAGAAATAAAAAAGCAGCTTACAAACACTTCAAAAACTTACTTTCAGCCACTGAAGAAACGGCTGAATATGAAGAAATTTTGCAGCACACAAAAAGAAAAATCAAAAAAGAACAAAACACAGATATGTTCAAGGACCTCATAGAAGAAGAGATAGTGGAGGCCATATGGAGCCTACATCCGGATAAAGCCCCTGGGTAAGACAGATTTACAATAGCTTCTTTAGAAATCACTTGCAAACAATCAGAAAGGACTTCTTAAGAATGGCGAAGAATGTCTTTAAAAAAAATGGGAAGTCACACAAAATCCTCCTATCTTGCTCTTGTCCCAAAGGAGTCAAACCCTTCCACCTTCAACAAGTTTCAGCCCATTTCTCTCTGCAACTCCTCTTATAAGATAATAACAAAAATAATGGCAAATAGAATCAAGAAAGTGTTGGACCTAATCATATTAGAAAACCAAGGAGGGTTTGTCCCCAATAGACAAATCATAAACAATGTAATAATAGTACAAGAAGCTGTCCACTCCAGTATTCTAAAGCAAGAAAAGGGTATGATAATCAAATTAGATATGGCAAATGCATTTGATAGAGTCAGCCACCCATACCTAATGGTTGTCCTCAAGAACTAGGCTTCTCAAAAGAAATAATAGAAGTCATACAGGAATGCATCTCTACCCCTTGGATTGCTCCCCTCATAAATGGAAGACCCAGTGAAGTTTTCCAAAGCACAAGAGGTCTCAGGCAAGGCTGCCCTCTCTCCCCTTTTCTCTACATAATAATGGCAAAAACCTTAAGCAGAGCGTTGGAAACTGAGAGAAAAGAAAGAACTATCACAAAGCTGAGAATAGAAAAAGGAATAAAAATCATAAACCATTCCTTGTTTGCGGATGATACAATGTTGTTGGGAGGAGCATCAACAATAATAGCAAGAAGATTAAAAAAAATCTTGATGAATTTCTAAGGGTGTCAGGCGGGCTATTAAACAATACAAAATGCAGGATCTATGGGTGGAATATTTTGTTTAGAACCATGCAAAGGATTTCACAAATCATGGAAATCCCAGCACAAGAAAAATGGAATCACTTCTTTTACCTGGGACTACCAATATCAAAAGAAAGCATGAAGGCATAAATATGGACAAAACATATTGAAAAAATGCAAAACAGGATAAAGAATTGGGGAATGATGTGGCTAAATATGGCTGGAAGGGTGATATTAATCAAAGCTCTCCTTGCTCCATTACCAATTTATCAATATGAAATAATCATAGCACTAGAAAGTGCCCACAAACAGATGGAATTAATCTTAAGAAGCTTTTTATGGTAGGGTGGGAAGCAAGAAAACAAAAAGTTCAGCTTGGTCAGGTGGAACAAGTAGTGCTACCTTATGAAGAAGGAGGCCTATCCATTCGGTTACCTGGGCTCATGAATGCAGCTCTGGGAATGAAAATAGTATGGAGACTCCTTACCGGTAAAGTGAGCTAGTGGAAAAAAACCCTCATCAATAAATACATGGATGGCTCTAGGGAAAAACTGCTAAATGGAAACATTCCAATAAGACAATGCACTTAAGTATGGAAACTTGTTAAAAAATCAATCCCTCTAATGAGCAGCCACATCTCAAAAATCTCAGGTAATGGAAAATCAATATCGATTTGGGAGGACAAAATCAGGGGAAAAGACCCAATACAGAATCATCCAGAAATTGAAGGTATTAAAGAATGGATGAAAGGAAAAGGCTTCAACACTTTATATTCAATCTCTTTGTGGAATCAAAAGGAATGGCAAGAATGGAAAATCCCAGTAATCCAAACAACCCTGGAAGGACAATGGAACAAAATCAGACAACATTTAAAAGGGGAAGCACCAATCCACTATGATGAGGAAGATAATTACCTTTAGGATTCAAGTAATGGGCAATACACAGTCAAAATTGGATATAAAATCCTCCAAGAACAAACCAATCAACAAGACTAACTCTTGGAAAATAGCATGGAAATCTGAAAGTTTGCCAAAGATAAAAATTTTCATTTGGACTCTTTTAAAAGGGAAGATCCTGACCAGTGAAAATTAAAAAAAAAAAAAAAGGCTTTCAAGGGCCTTCATGATGCCCTTTATGTCAAAAGGCTGAAGAAAACATTCCACACTTATTCCAAGAATGTAAATTCTCAAAAGAGTGCTGGGAGCAGCTTATGAGCCCCCTGGAAATTAATATAAACTTTGAAAAACCATTGCCAGAATTTCTTAGAACACTAGAGAAAGCCTACCCATATGCAACAAAGAAGAAAGTCACAATTCAAAGAATATGGAAGTGCATCCCAACAGTGCTATGTTGGCAAATTTGGCTAACTCGAAATAAGTGCATCTTCAAAAATCAAAATCCAAGAATTGGGAAAACCTTATCAAAAACCTGGGGACTAACTTCTAAAATACTCAATGACAAAGGAACTGCACCAACGGACTACAATATTCTCCAACAAGAAGAACAAGGCTGGCTCAACAAAGCCATAATAATCAATAATGGCCAAAAAGGACAGAGAAAAGAAAACTCAGGAAAAACCTGGAAATTAAGAATGAGTGAAGAGGAACTTGAAAGCTGGAAAAAAATTTAGAATAGACATTGTCTTTAATTTGATGGAGCCTCTCAGAATAACCAAGGAAAGGCAGGAGCAGGGGGAATAATTCTCGATCCGAATGGAAAAAAATTTATCACCTATGAATGGGGACTAGGACAAATTTCAAATAACAAGGTTGAAGCATACAACTTGCTGATGGGGACAAGAATGATTAAAAGAAGAGAAATCCAAAATCCAATAATTTTAGGAGATTCAACCATACTAATCGAGGCAATGGTTCGAAACAAAAATCCAAGTGATGAGTTTATGAGCAGAATCATCAAAAGAATCAGGAGGAACTTAGAAGGCTCTGGTAATGTAACCTTCAAACATGTATTGAGAATACATAACCAACAGGTGGATCACTATGCAAACCAAGCAATGGAAAAAAGGAAGGAAGAGTCTGTGAGAACCAAGAGGAATACTACCACTTTGTTCCATAATTTCCATAAAAAATGATAAGTCTTAAGCTCTGTAAAATCAAGGGAAAAAGCAGGATGAATAAAGAAATAAATCAAAAATCGAAAAGCAAAACACATCAACAAACGCACAGCCCCAATGAAAGTAAAAAAATCACGGGTAGACAGCGGAAAAATCATGGCAACAGGGATCTTCGCATGAGCAACGTCAGAGAAGGCAATCTTGTTCACAAGACTCATGAGATAGTATATCACTGCACTAGAGAAAAACGTGTTAGAAAATACAAGAAGGACGATCGCACTCAAGTGGCAGCGTCCAAATGCAGTTCTCGGGCTGATCCAATTGGCTATAAGAGAAATGGTAAGCTAATAACTCATAATAAGAAAGACTATGTATACAAAGAGTCCCCTGTTAAGCGCAGAGTGAAATCGCCCTCTCTATGTCCCTCTTTGCCATCCATTTCAGCCTCAGGTAATTACTCCCAGAGCCCTGTGCTCTCTTGCACTCTGCTCTCAGCCTCATTTCAATCCGTCATCCAGCAAATTCTCAACACAACAAGTCAAAAATACATTTTCGATCTCTGTCTCTTACCAACCCCTCCATATCCTCAGGTCCTCACTCAGTCTCATAAACACCTTGGCCACACCTCTTACAGCCCCAGTCAAAAGACACAGGACAACAGTCAGCAAAGTAGGCAATACAGGACCAAAGGATTGTAGTCAGCAGTAGCAAAAAAATTACTCTAGGTAAAACAAGATTCAGGGAGAACAACAACTAAGAGGAAGGAACAATCAAATGGAGTTCAAACATATTGAAAAGGCAGCTAGGAACGATTCATGCCCACCATGCAAAGGGAACAAGATCATGATCCACTGACTACAAGAGTCACTCAAGGATCTTAGAAGCGAAATGAGAATGGAATATAGCTTTTAGAGACAAAACATGGCAGTACAAAAAGAGGAGATAATGGCACTGAAAACTAAATGTAAACTTCTAGAAGAAGTTGTGGAATATTACAAAAACAAAACTATGAGCAGTGAAGGTGAGAACTCGATCAACAACAACAAAATGAATCAAGCAGCTCAGGAATACTCAGTCTATAAGCCATAAATCCCAGAGAATACATGTTATGTAAATTTACTTTCTTAGTAGGTCAGTTTGTCAGGCAGTACTCAAGAATAGTTAAAATAATTTTTGAAGTTTTGAAGTGAAGCACAAGAGACAGGACTTTGCTCCTATCTCACTGCTTTGTCTTTCATTTCACTGTAGTTGAATGTAATAGGAGCTTGCTCCACGACTTTTTTTGGTAATATATCAACCAACCAACCGATCTTATTAAAAAAAATATTAACCTAGATTTTATCATTTTTCTTTATGATAAATTCTTTATTATAAAGAATTTACCTTTTAGTATGATGGAAATATGTGAGATAAAGTTTTGATTATAAAGAATTTAATTTTTAGTAGGAAGGAAATATGTGATTTTATGAAAACAAATATGTAAACTTGTGTTATTTCTTTTATAACTGAGATATTAGGTTTTATATTTTTTTTATACATGCAAAAATGTAAATATAAACATTTTAAGACGACCTATAAAATTGAAAAGTTTAATTTATAAATTATAGATACTTTTTTAAATAAATTAAATTTTAGAATTAATTCTTTTGGAATCAATACTTCAAATACAATTTTTTTTAATTTTATTAAATTGGGAAAAAAATATTTTCAAAAATTTTGATTCAAGCTATATAAATACAAAATTAAAATAATATGTACACTGGTTCCTTTTAATTTAAAATGCTTAGAAATTGTGAGCATAAAATATTCTTAAATATTTATATTTCTTTAACTTTAATTTTTTATTATAAGTATCTCTATGTTTTAGCTAGCTCAAAAGTATATCTCTGTTTTAACTAGCTCAAAGAAGAAAATTAATATAGCCAAGATTAGAACGAACTCTCATGAGCTCCATAGTGAAAGGGGTTGTTGGGCAGTTCGTAAAACACTATGGATGGAAAGGCTCTGCCACCTCTATGAGAATACAAACATCGAAGATGAAAATCATTTCCTCTTAGAGTCCCCCACATACAACCACAATTCTCACATCGAGGATGAAAATCATGCAATATTGACCTTCCTAGCCTTTTAGGATGTCAAAATTACAGTGAGCTCAGGAGGTTTCTCTCTAAACTTTTCGAGCAGAGGAATAAAATCTTAAATCAAACTAAATAATTTGTTTTTTTAGGATAGACCAAAATTTAGTTTCAATAGACGTTAACCGCCATCATCATCATTACATAGATATGAACACATTTTGAAATAATCATTCAGATATATAATAACAAAATAAATATTAACAAATTTTTTATACTTTATTTTCTTTTTAGAGATTTTTAAAATAACACTAAAAAATATTTGAATTTTTAAAATATATATTAATAATATTAAATTAAAATTGGAAAAATAAATAATTTTTAAATTTGTATAAAATTGTATTATTAGAGTGTACTGACATTTATTATTTTATAATAAATACTAACGGAAAAAATAATTATTAAATAAATGGGAAAAAATTAAAAATTTTGAAATTTGTATAAAAAATTGTATTATATATAATGTACTTGACATTATGTAAATTTATAACTGGTAAATTATGTAATATGATAAAATGATATATAAAAGGACGTCTCTGTGTATCATATATTTTCCAATTTTACAATTGCTAATTGCTTTTTGTGGGATACTAATATTTTCCAATTTTACCATTGCTAATTACTTTTCGTGGGATACTAATTAATATTTGTAGAGTTATGGTTCTATTAATGTATTGGAAAATATATATATTTGTAGAGTTATGGTTCCATTAATGTATTGGGAAAATATATGTCATTCATTAGATTTTATAATTGGTTAAATCCAATAGTTAACATATACTATCCCAATCCAATAATGCCTATGTAAGACGAACATACGACCTACAAAATGCAGTCATAAATTTTTTTTATGACACTGCGCAAAAGTAAATGCCAGTATTAATCGCAGCAATAAAGTTGAACAAGTTTAAAATAGTATATGATGTATTAATAACTTGGCTAATAAAAACAGTTACAATTAGGTAGTTTTCTGATATCGATGAGAGTAAATTGATTGCTTCCCATGTCCAACAGAACATCCAGGGTATCCATCGGACCATGGCTAACATTCATCGTTTTGCCTCTTTTAGCGAGGCGGTCTTCTGTGAATTTGTCGAAAATACCGAATAAACTTTCCATATAGATTTTTCTGTTACGTCTAACACCCTGAGGATCCAACCACTCAAGAAGGGAAAATAGTCCGCCAAATTGGGATCCCTAAAACTCGCCATCACTTTGGAAATACTGTTTTTGAACTCATGGAACGCTGGAGAGTGGGAATCGAACATGTAATTGCCAAAGGCCATACTAACTAAAAAGTGGAGCATGGAATCTTTGATATTTACATTTTTCCCCTTTATACCTTCTGCCTGAAATTTTGTTACGGCAGTGAAATTTGGTTGCCGCTCACGTGGCGCGCCAGTGTGAATTAGAAGAGCCACCACTTCGACTTCCCAATTGTGTCATACACGATATGGAGGACATGTTTGTTACCCAGGAATTTACGAGCACTTTGAATGTGATCGGCCACTCGTTCGCAGGGTCAGAGATTGTGCGGAAAATAGTGATAAAATCTAATAATGTTAATTGTTTCATTAATTAAATGCAATTATATATATACACACAATTTGTTGGTTGAGAGAATATCTCAATCACACATTAATATAGGAAATAGATCCTAACTACTGGGAACAAACTCTTTTACTTAGTAAGAATCACAATTGAGACAAGTAGGAGTTACATTTTCCAACACTCCCCCCTTAATGACTACTTGTCTGAATATCAATTTGCAAAATCTCGCTGTGGTCAAACATAACAAAAGAATATGTCAATGTCAATATAAAGGAACAACCATCTATCGGAATGCATGGATGCCAACCGCTGCAACTGCCAGTGTTATAGGATGTCCTTCACATACATGGTTCTAACCATTATAGCTGCATACATGTACTTGTACCTATAAACCCCACTCTATCATTGTTAACCTGAGTTTTGTCGGATTACCAGTAACCATGCATTGGGTTTTATCGGATCACCCTCAACCATGCCTCCAAGGGCTCTCAGCGTCCAAGGTTAAACACAGTCATGAAGGCTCACCTCAACCGCTATGGGCCACAAATCTGCCACTCTGGGCTACAGAGTTACCATTAGAGCACTCTAGCCACTCTGGGCTACAGACTTACCATTAGGGCACTCCAGCCACTAAGACTCACCAAAGACTTGACTCAACGAGGCCAAGGGTTTTCTCGGCTAACCCTAAACCATGCCAATAGGAATCTCTGCCCCACTTCACTCTTACATGTGGTTTTTGGCTTACCACAAACCGACACTGTAAATACAAAGTGGTTTTTATATTACCACGAATTGTATGGGGATACACATGCCTTACAAGGCTTACAACACAACTCCAACTCTTGGAGTTACCAGGTACATACATTACAAAGACCACTACAAAACATCCTAGATTTTCTTACATCACAACATAATAGAGTCTATTCCACAAACTCACACTCTCACCTTGCTGTCCATCATCATTTAATCGTTATTGCTACAGGTTTCACATCTTGGGCATCTTTTTCTTTGTCAATTAAATCTTGGAACTCCATACTTAACTTGTCGTCATTTGTTAGAGTCATGAATTCTAACAAAATAACTTTACCTAAATTGAGTTAACTAGGTTCAATAAGGCACAATAATTTTATCCAAGACATAAAAAATAAACTTTCAAGTTGACAAAATATCAAATTTCTCTATCTCTACCCAAAATGACTTTTGACCACTATTTACAAACAAAAACAATAACACGACAACTGGGTCTCCACTCAATTGAACTCCAACTTTAATTTTTGCCAAGTTTCCGTCTTGTCCAGTGGTTTCTTTATCAATTATAGATGACTTGAACAAGCTAATATCTGGTCCCATCTCCAGCTTGTCGGGCCCATAATCAAACTCATTTCCATATATCCTTTCATTTACAGTCATGAATGGCGATGTTTCAAGAGCTTCTACCACTACATGCTCAGTAAACAGCTTATTGTCATCCATGGCATGTAAATCCAACATCGCAACACCATACTCGCCCCTGATTTCGGGGGTTATGAACACGTCAATGGTAGCCCCAGGGGGAGTAAAAGGCTCCAGTCCAAACTCGCCATCGAGGTTCATGCTTCTTAACATCTTAAACAACTTATGCTTCTCCTCCATCGACGGAGATCCATATCCCGGCATAGGCAAATTGGAAAGAAAGCGGTGATCTAGACCTGGGGAAGCCAAGTGCCTCAAGCTGGCCGACTGTAGCCAGCGGGACATGGTGGCATTGCTGGCGTCACCCCTGTGCTAGCCCCCCATAGTTCCCCATCTACTCATATAGGGCTGCACTGCTTTGTTGCAAATCACTTTCTCTCATGCAAAATATCGACGGCTGTTTTGCTGTGATTCTCATCACCGGAGGTTGCCACGATGAAGTGCGAGTGCGACCGCGATCTGTGGTTGTCAGAGAGATTCATATCGAAGATCCTCTTGGAAATACTTTTGATACCACACTTCATGTCTTGGATGATATTCTTGATCGGAGGCATCAAGAACAATCTGGGCGCTTCAAAGCCTTAAAAAATTAAGCTTATGTTCCCCGTAGTTTCAAAAACAACATAATTTGCAAAAAAGGGCCACGAGATTAAAGCTTCAATGTGCGAGATGGAATCTCCACGCTAGCAGGTTGTTAATGTACCGATACAACATGGAATCAACCGATTCAAGGGTAGGCAGGCTCAAAAGGACGGTAATTCTGTTGGTTTGGGGTTGTCGGAGGCCATTTTCACCACAAATCGGCCTAGATGCCAGCACAACTAGATTTTGTGTTGATCCCTGAGGCAGATCTGCTTCAATGGTGCCTCTGCAGCCACGAGTGACAACTCCCTCTGCGCCGTCTCCGTTGCCATAGCACCACAGAACCACCACTTGGATTCAAAAAAGAGAATCTGCAGCCAACCTGCCACTTCAGCCACGATCCGCTGCACCTCATCCACCAATCGATCCACACAGTGGTGGTGTCTCTCCGACCCAGTGAACAGCTCCGACAATATAACAAACAGAGCCCACAAAATTGAAACTAGCACACTCTACCGCACCAGGCACGGAGATTCACACAACCTCTAAGTAGTGATTCGTTCCTCGGCAACAGATGTCCCTGCCTATGCATCAGTTGTTTTCACCACCTCGCCCTTAACCTTCATGGCTTCCATTGCAGGAGCTTCAACGGGCACAAAGACATGAGCGACCTCTGTAGTGGCAGGCACCAATCTCCGTTAAATAAAACACATAGTGGAAACACTCCACACTTCGCCAACCTCGGCCTGAAGAAATGCGCAAACCAGAAACAAAAAAACCCGAACTCTTTATTTCCTCAACCCAGGAGGGGCCAATCCCACCAGACAAGGCCCTTAGGGTTCTGATATCGTGATAAAATCTAATAATGTTAATTGTTTCATTAATTAAATGTAGTTATATACATACATTCACACACAATCTGTTGGTTGAGAGAATATCTCAACCACACACCAATGTAGGAAATAGATCCTAACTACTAGGAACATACTCCTTTACTTAGTAAGAATCACCACTGAGACAAATAAGAGTTACATTTTCCAATAGATAGATCCCCGGGTGGCAAGAACAAGCAGGTCAGGCAACGGCGGAAGGCCAAGTGGTCGCGACTATCGCTGAATCCCTCAGTGGGATTTAAATTGTAAAGTGGACCGAAATCTTAGTACGATAACATCATGTGTCTCTAATCTACCGGATCGACTGTCTTGGTGCCTTTGAAGGCTAGCTGTGCCTTTGTATGGCACTTTGTGCTCTGCTCTGAGATCAATCCCCGTGGGAATTTCTTCAGCTTGATTTTTGCTGCTATGTCATGGCAAGATTTAGGTTATATTTTTGCACATGTTTTCTTGGTTAGTGCTCAGGCAATGGCTCCGAAGACAAAATCTTGTTAAAGCGATGTATGACCCGAGTAGATATATGTACAAAGATTTCTATGTTGTGGCGAGATTTAGGTCATATTTTTCCACATGCTCTCTTGAACTTAGTGCTTACGCAATGCCTCAAAAGACAAAATCGTGTTAAAGCGATATCTGACCCGAGGAGATATATGTACAGAGCTTTCTATGTCGTGGTGAGATTTAGGTCATATTTTTCCATGGAGTAGGCTACGTAGGTGGTAGAATTGCTCGAAAAAGGATGCTGGTCAGAAAAAATTCCGACACCAGCCACTGAATCTGGCAACTTCAAAAAGGAGTTTTCAACAGCTCTCGTTCTGAAAACTTTGACTCGTCTCCTTACCTCAATCCAATGCCCAACTCCTTATGAAAATATCAAATTTCAAATGTTATCTTCCCGCTTTCAAATTAAAGGGTTGTGTGTCGTGTTTTTGTGGCATCCTAAGAATACAATCCTCATCTTCCTCTAGAAAAACTTGAGGGTCTCCCACGTCACGAGAGAATGAAGAGAAGATTGTAGTGGATATGTTGCAGGTTGTATTCCTTCATTTTGCTAGACAGGATAAAAGAAAAGATTGGTTTTTTCTCCGTGGACATAGCCCAAATCAAGAAAACCACATATATTGATGTTTCCTTTGTACTGTGTCATTCTATTTTTTATTTTTGCATTCATTTTGATTTTATTACTTCGTGATCTTATTCCTAACAACTAGCATCAAAGGCAGAGAATTATCTCACTTATAAAACTCCTTTATAAGGAGGGTACCTAATTTGAGTGGGAGTACTTGTGGAGGAAGGTTTTAGGATCAATAAATTTAATGGACAAAACTATATCGTTGCAGTCAGATTGATTCTTTTACCTATCATAAAAAAAACCATGAACATATACCTATTAAGATTGTTTGTAACCACAAAGTCTTCTAATCATGTTTTCTTTTACTCGTTTCTTGTCTAGAATTTCCTAATACTTCACCATCATCAACGTAGGTTTTAACCCCGTACAGAAATTACCTGAATACGAATTCTAAAACACAGAAAATAAACAATGTGAGAACATAACACATAAAACACATATACACAGAGATTTTCCCACTAGATCCCAAAACCGAGACTACCAACTTGATTTTTCATTATGTTCCTTTCAATGTTATAATACATATTTATACATGCTGAAGCATCCAATACCATGGACGGAAAACTATCATGTCCAAAACCATGGACAGAAAACCATCGCGTCCAAAAACATGTGCGAAAATCATGCACAAAACCATAGGTGTGTCTGCCCAACCTAACATAGGTTCCAAAACCAAAATTTTCCAGGGCGCTTCCCCGGACCCCATAGAGTGGGGTTACTTACACCCCTCAAACCCCTTGTGATCCCCGCGCTACGCAATTGGTGCAATGAAGGGGGGACTCCGCCCCCCCTCTAACCCCCCGGGTTAACTACATGGGCTAGTCATGGAAAGAATATAATACAACCCAACATTCTCCCACTTGTTGTTTTCTTTCCACAAGGGACCACAAGAGAGCTTAGTCATTTATCTAGCCTTGCAACGCCCATTGTTTCTCTACACCAAGAGAACTTCTCAGAGCTCATAGATTTTGTCAATGCATCTGTAGTATTCTTCAAAGTGTCCACCTTTACCAACAACGTCATTTTGTCTTCTGTCATATCCCTCACAAAGTGATACTGAACATCAATATGCTTTGTCTTTGAATGATATGCAGGGTTCTTTGCCAAGAAAATTGCACTTTGGTTGTCATAGTCTATCCTTATAGCTCCATGTACTAACTCCATACTTGAACACAATCTCTGCAACCAAACTGCTTCCTTGCTTGCTTGAGTGGCTGCCATGTATTCTGCCTCTGTAGTTGACAGTGCCACTACATATTGTTTCTTACTCATCAAACTAACTGCACCTCCAAATAGGTTAAACACATACCCACTTGTAGATCTTCTTTGATCCAAATATCCAGCCCAGTCTGCATCAACAAAGCCATGAATATCCAACACTTTGTCCAATCTTAGTCTTCCTTGGTAGCACAAACCATAATCACTAGTGCCACACAAATACTTGAAAACCCGCTTCACTGCTATCCAATGCTCCTTCCCTAGTTTTGACATAAACCTGCTCAATACTCCCACTACATGTGAAATGTCTAGTCTAGTACATACCATCACATACATCAGGCTACTCACTGCACTTCCATATGGAACATGGGACATATCCTCTTCCTCTCCTTGTGCCTTGGGACACTATTCAGCAAATAACTTTACACCTATAAGCATAGGAACCTTCATCGATTTACTATCCCGCATATTAAACCTCTGCAATATTGTCTCGACATACTTCTTCTAGTTTAACCAAAGCTTCCTCTTTTCCCGATGTCTTTTAATTTCCATGCCCAAATTTAGTTTGCAACACCAAGATCTTTCATTTCAAATTTGGAGGACAATTAGGTCTTCAAATCCTTGATAATTTCTTTGTCATTTCCAACCAGCCACATAACATCCACATACAAGACCAGATAAATAACACAGTCACCAATTAATTTAAAATACACACAGTGATCTACTTTGCTTCTGGTGAAGCCAAGTCCCCGTATAAATGTATCAAATTTCTGATACCACATCCTTGGTGACTGTTTTAACCCATACAGAGACTTCTTTAACTTGCATAGCAGTTCTTTCTTACCCTTCACCGCAAAGCCTTCAGGTTGCTTCATGTAGATTTCCTCTTCCAAATCCCCGTGAAGAAATGTTGTCTTCACATCCATCTGTTCTACCTCAAAATCAAAAGCAGCAGCAACAGACAAAAGTAATCTAATAGAAGTTACCTTGGCAACAGGAGAAAAAATATCACCAAAATCAATTCCCGACACCTGGGAATAACCTTTTGCTACCAACCGAGCTTTGTATTTCTCCACCTTCCCTTCTGCATTTGTCTTCTTCTTGAACACCCATTTGCTGCCAATGGGTTTCCTTCCAGCTGGCAACTCCACCAGATCCCAAGCCTCATTTTTGTGCAAAGATGCCATTTCATCAACCATGGCCTCTTTCCAGAGTTTTCCATCCTCTGAATCCACTGCTTCCTTCACAGTCTGGGATCATCATCAGTAACAGGAAAAGCAAAATTTGAACAAAAATAAGATGGACTATACCTTTCTGGCTGCCTTCTTTCTCGAGCTAATCTTCTCACAGCCGGAGTTTGTGGCTCTTCATCTTCTGATTCCTCCTCTGCTACAGAGTCTGATTCTTCCTCCTTTAGTTCAAACTCTAGCTTCACAGGTTCCTTTGGTTGGACTTCATGTTTAATAACATCTTTCACCTCTCTGAACACCACATCTCGACTGTACACAACCTTCCTTGTTACTGGGTTCCAAAGCTTATAACCCTTTAAACCATCCTTATACCCAATAAAGATGCACTTTTCAGGTTTACTATCCAACTTTGTTCTTTTCTCCTTTGGAACATGTACATATGCATCACATCCAAATACCCTCAAATGTGAAAGAGAGGGTTTCTTACCAGTCCATACTTCTTATGGAATCTTATCCTCCAACGCTGATGAAGGTGACCTGTTGACCAAGTAACATGTAGTATCCACCGCCTCTGCCCAGAATTCCTGTCCTAACCTGGCACCACTGAGCATGCTTTTTTCCCTTTCCATCAACGTCTTGTTCATTCTTTCTGCAACTCCATTTTGCTGAGGTGTATATGGAGTAGTCTTCTCCCGTGCTATACCACACTTCTTACAGAATTCTTCAAATTCCTTGCTGCAAATTTCTCCACCATTATCTGTCCTCAACACCTTTATCTTCTTCTCTATTTGATTTTCCACCAGAGCCTTAAATTTTGTAAACCTATCAAAGACTTCAGATTTCTTCTTAAGGAAATATATCCATGTATTCCTTGAGAAGTCATCTATAAATGATACATAGTACACAGACTTACCCAGTGATGGACTTTCACAGGTCCAAACACATCACTGTGCACAAGCTCTAATATTTGTTTCTTCCTCTTACCACCAGAGGGGAAACTCACCCAATTCTGCTTCCCATATACACAATTTTCACAGAAATCAAAATCCAGAGAGCTATTACTCATACCTTCTACCATACCTTTACCCTGAAGTATTCAAAGGCCCTTCTCTCCAATATGTCCAAGCCTTTGATGCCACAACATGGTCTTCTCTCCAGAGACCACTAGATTTTCTGCTCCATTTTCAGGAACCATAGAACTATTGCACCCGTCAACAACAGTGCTACCTTGTAGCTTGTAGAGAGTTCCAATCCGAACTCCCCGCATCAATACCAGTGCTCCTCGAACCATCTTGCAGGTATCCTTCTCGAACACTGTCTTTACACCTGCATCACCCAACTTGCTTACAAAAATCAGATTTCTGGCCAACGCAGGAATATGCAGAACACCCGGAAGGGTTCTAACCCTTCCACCTTGCAACTTCAACTTTACTTTTCCGCGACCAATGATTCTAGCCTTCCTATCATCTCCGAAGAAGACATCACCACCATCGTATTTCTCATACTCGCAGAACCACTCTCTATGGGGAGTGAAGTGAAAGGATGCACCTGAGTCAATCAACCATGCCTCATGATCTACATGTGTACTGAAGAAGCCAAGTACACATCCCCCCCACCTTCATCTGAGGTGGTTTTTGCCTCTGCAGAAGGAGCATCATCAGATCCCTTTCCTTTATCAGGAGCTTCAGATTTACACTCCCTTCTGAAGTGCCCTTCCTTTCCGCATTTCCAGCACACCACCTTTGTAGGTTTTCCTGGAGATTTAGATCTCCCTCTAGATTTAGATCTCCACTCGATGACTTATTTTTGTTTCTGTTCTGGGATCGTCCTTGTACAGATAAGGCATCACCATTCTGGTTGTCCATATTTTTCTGTCTCATCTCCTCCGTCAACAAGGCTGAGACTATTTCATCAAACTGCAAAGCAGTTGCATTGCTACCTATTGCAATAACCAGACTATCCCAC
>APFE030172695.1:9011-86468 GCA_000404065.3 Pinus taeda
CCTCCCCCCTTAGGAAGCAATGGTCCCCATTGCGTTGAGTTCCTCCATCTGCTGAACTTGGTCCCTGGTGCGCTGTTCTGCAATCTCTGATGTGTCCAGCAATGGTGGGAAGCATGGCCGATGGCGGTCCTCATTAAACACTCGGTGCAAGCGAAGGAATGGAGAAATGCTGTGCTTCAAAGCATTGTTGCCCATAGCCTTGGTACTGGTGTAAGGACCTTGTCGGAGTGGTCTGAGCTTCTGATGGGTTCGGGTAAGGCGTTCTTTCTATCGATGCAACCAGACTTTGTTGCCCACCTGAAACTTGTGTGGTACCCTTGTGGGTGAGGAGAAGTTGTTCCTGTGTTCTGTCATGACCATATCCTTTTGCTGCTGCTGCTGCGTGGAGGAACCCTTTGCGGGGGTCATGGATGTAGCAACGATCTTCCCCTTACTTTGGGAGTGCACCATACAAATGAATTTTCTGGTCTGTGATATGAGCTTGCTGCCTTTCTTATCAGTGATCAAAGATGTGGCGGTAGGTGGGGCTACCTCCGGTATCCTGTATAATGAATTATCCAAAGAAATAATGACAGCGCGAGGCCTTGACTCATACACAACATGTCGCCTCCACAAGTATGGTTGGCCTAATAATACATCACAAACATCCAGAGGTGTAACATCACACAATACCTCGTCGGTGAATGGTTTGATGCTGTAGGGAAGGCGGCACTGCTGGCTCACGCGAAGATCTCGTCCTTGGTGAAGCCACCCAATGGTGTATGGTTGTGGATGTGGTGTAGTCGGTAGGCCCAACCGCTTCACGACCTCTGCTGAAATCAGGTTCTTTTGGCTCCCACTGTCAACAATGAATTGCAGCGGTGAACCCTTCACCCACATCTGTGAGTGGAAAAGACGTTCCCCCTCCTCTGGCTCTTCAGGCTCATTCTTCTGGATCTTCGCAGTGGCAACAGTGGCGCTGGGATCCACATCAATGATCTGCTTCCCTTTGCCATTCCCCTTATCGGGTTCTGGTTCAGGGTCAGAACATGCATCTGATTCGGAAGCCTTCAACTCAGCCACCAATGACTGCTTGGTCCGACACTCACTTGTGTTATGAGTGGGACTCTTGTGGAACTCACACCACTTCCTGTGTCCTTCTTCGGCTTTGTGGTGTTGTTCTTTTCTTGTGGCTTCGACGGGTTGTCTTGGGTCACCCCGCGTTGGTTTTGTCCTTTGGGCTTCGGATTTGCAGATCCAAAGTCTCTCTTCTTCTATTTGAACTTTTTCTCGATTTTGACAGCGTATCGGTATGTTGTGCCGAGTGAGGAGATGTCCAAGAACTCGATCTCTTCCTGGATGTATCTGTGTAGGCAACCGCGGTATTTGAGCACCAGATGCCGCTCAGAATATTTGATACCCAACTGTGTGAGAAGGGTATGAAAAATGTTTGTGAACTCTGGAACATCTTGGTCTCGTCCCTGCCGCAGTGTGGTCCATTTGATGTATTTGTCCTCATAGCTTTTGACAGGGTAGTACTGCTCCTTGATGCATCCCAGAAGTCATTCCAAGTGGGTGCGGCTGAAAATAATGAGCCTATACTTTCATCCTTCTGCTCGCAGTAGGTTTCCCACCAGTCCTTGACGTGGGGGGCTGCTTTGAGAAGAGCGAAAACAATCTTTTCTAGACTTGAAAATTCATGAACAGAGAAATACCCATCTAGCAGATTTAACCATTTATCTACGGCATCTGCGTCTATTTTACCCTCGAAGATGGGGATTTCAAAATTAACTTGTACCTTAAAGGGCTTGGCGTTTCCAGAGTCGCTGCTGGAAGCCGATGCGTCACCTCTAGGTAGCCGCTGAAGGATCTGCACAAAGCTGTCCATCATCGCGTTCCGTTGCCGCTCGAGGGCTTCTTCGAGCAAGATTTTGATAGGATCTCCTGCCCCCTCGTCTTTCTTCTCGTCCGCCATGGGAGGCCGTCGGGGTTTGCGAGGTTGGTCTTGCAAAGGTTCGACCAGTTCAAGCCCTAACTCCTTATATCCTGACCTCGTTGGGGACATGCAAAGAAAAACCGAGAAAACGCAGACCGCTTTGATACCACTGATCCGGATTTAAATAGGAACGCAATAGATTACAGAGATAACCATAAATACAGAGATGCGGTAACCATAAATAAAGAGATGCGGCGGAAATAATACTTCATTTCATTAATGGAAAATACCGAAATATGCTTACAACCAGAATTGGAAATAAACCAGCTAGGACTATGGTAGCTTATCTCTGAGAAGATATGTGCGGCTACATGTCTCTGAACTGTTCCGAACTTGTGTTACAATGAGGCTCGAAGGCCTATTTATTATTGAGAAACAATGGAAAACCCTTCACATTCCAACACCGACCCTTATAAGATGAAACGCCAAATTGTGGGCCCCGTTTTGGGTAAATTGGTACATCAATTTCCCGGGGTCGTAACTTTGGCATACAATCTCCGTTTGACGCGTATGATAGCTCGTTAGAAAGATCTATCCGAGAACCACCATTGTTGGAAGGGGCAACATCGGTCCATTACATGGACCCATGTTGCCCCTGGATTCCCCAAAAAACGTCGTTTAGGGCCTCAAAACGGCTCCGGAAGTTCAAGACCCGAAAAACTGCTAAAAATAGTAAGTTGTGCTACAATTAAGGAAACTGAAAATGCTGAAAGAGACAATTGTGGGGGTCCAAATGGGATAGGTGGGTGGCCACCAACATCCACCTGGATCATGAATGGCCGAGATTGACTAGAAATTACTATACTTTTACAAGGCAATTTTAAATCTATTTTTAGCTTCAGTGGTGTTGCCCCCGAAACCCCCGCTTGGGGACCGCTGGCCCCCAGACCCCCCAACTAGGGGAGATCAGCCCCCGCAAACCCTTGTGGGCAGGACAAGTCTCCCCCACACCCCCCCGCGTGGAGGGCTGTACAAACTTCCTGTGTTATACATCTCGCTGAAACAAAGACCTCTAAACAATCATTCTCCATACTCAACAATTTTCTTGTGGTGTCCTTGGAACTATCTTCTTTCTATGAATTCCATTCAATGAACAGTACCTACCAAACTCTTTGCTACAATATTCACCTCGATTATCTGATCTGGGAGACTTCAACATTTTCCCTGTCTCATTTTCAACCAAAGCTTTCCATTTCTTGAAAGTATCAAATACATTAGATTTATTTCGAATACAATAAATCCAGGGTTTTTTGGTTGCATCATCAATAAAGTAACATAATAACGAAAGCCACCAAGAGATGATACCTGAGTAGGTCCCCATACATCTGTATGCACAAGCTTTAATTTTTCTCTCTTCTTTTATTTCCCAACTCTAAGGAATCTGAATCTCTTATGTTTTCCATAAACACAAGTTTCACAGAATTATAAATCAACATGCTTCAAACCTGGCAACAAATTTCTTGAGTGAAGAATCTGCATCGCCTTCTCACTCATGTGCCTGAGCCTATGATGCCACAATGTTGTATCTTCTCCTCTAGAGGTTAAAACATTAATAGAATGAGAAATACTGTTTCATAAGTACAATGTACCAACCTTATCTCCTTTCACTATTACCAAGGTTCATTTACTGACCTTCCAGGTTTTATCTGTGAAAGTAGTTACACAACCTTCACCTCCCAACTACCCTGTTGAAATCATATTTTTCTTCAGATCTAGAACATGGCTTACCTCCTTCAATAGACACTGATTTCCATTTTTTTTTTATGAAAACTATACCCATTCCAATGATTTTACAAGGTTTGTCATCACCCAATCAAACCTGTCCAACATATCCTTGAACATAATCATGAAAATGTTTCCTATTAGGTGTGGCATGGAATGAGGCCCCTGAATCTATCACCCAAACATCAATAATATTTTCTAATGAAAGAATCAAAGTATCTTACAACACATCACCTGTTACATTCGCCTCATGATTGTTTTCTTGTTGCACGTCTCCTTCTTTTCCCTTCCAAGACTTGCAGCCTTTCTTCAAGTGTTCTTTCTTCCCGCATTTCCAGCACACAATCCCTGATCTGGACTTGGATCTGCCTTTTCTTGACTTACTGCGATATCCTGGTCTCTTTCCTCTTTCCATTTTGCTTCCCCTAGTCCTTGCAGTCAAAGCATTACCTGATGTCTCCCCGAAGTTATTCCATCATATTTCCTCGCTAAGTATTGCACTAACAACATCATCAAATTTTAAAGTAATAGATCCAGAGACAAAGTTACTAATGGCCATAAATAAACTATTCCAACTTTCTGGCAATGAGGACAGAAATAACAAAGCCCTAACTTCATCATCAAAATTTACCCCTACAAAAATTAACTAACTTGTAACTGTATTGAAATAATTTAAATGGTTTGCAACAGATCCACCTTCTGACATCTTCATATTAAATAAACACTTCATAAGAAATACCTTATTTGCGGCTAAGGGCTTTTCATATAGTTTGGCCAATGCCAACATTAAACCCTCCGTTGTTGTTTCCTTTGAAATATTAAACACTACCAATGCCACTGGGCACAGTCGTATTGTTCCAAGTGCCTTTCTGTCAAGAATATCCCATTCTATATCTGTCATACTCATCGGCTTCTTTGTCTTTCCACTCAATGGTAGGTATAGATCTCTTTGATACAGATAATATTTCATTTGCATCTTCCACAGCTGGTAGTTTTGGCCATTGAATTTTTCGACCCTAAACCTACCATCTTTTGCCATTGCTCCCACTCGAACCAGGAACCCTTCTCTCTTGCGAGTTCATTAGCCAAATAGACCTTCGGCTCTAATACCAGTTCTTAGAAAATTATATGTTACAGAGGAATGGAAAACATAAAATATTGTAGAAATATAAACACATAAAACGCATAAAACAAGGGAGACACAGATATACGTGGTTCACCCAGTTTGGGCTACATCCACAGAGAAACAACCAATCCTTCTTTTATTATATTATCCAGCAAATAGAAGAGATACAACATATAGCAGATTTGTTGTAACACCCTCTTCACTCTCAATCTCCTCTCTCTTCTTCACTGAGAATACAGATATGATATAGACGCAATACAATTCCCTCATATATAGTGAGGGCTTGCCTTCTAGGGAAAAAAAAAACCTAAATTAAACATAACTTCTACCATGAGATCATCCGCGTTTGACTAGAAATTACGAGACTTTACAAGGAGATTTTACATCTATTTTTAGGGGGGATTAGCCCCCCCGAACCCATGCAGCGGGGACAAGTCCTCCCCACACCGCCCACGTGGAGGGGTGTACAGTCTTCCTAGGGTATACATCTAGCTGAAACCTTTGAATATAGAAGATAATCAAGCTCCACACCCAATAGATTACGGTTTCATTAATTGGTTAAGAGAAAATGGTGGGTGCAAGGAAGTACTAGTGGACATGAAAAGTTGTGATATCGTACTAGGTTCTATGGTACCATAGAACATAGATGAGGTGGGTCCATGATGTATTAAATTGTTTTATTTTCATTTTGTGTGAAGTAATATTCACACCATATAATGATAAAAAACCAACTAGTATCATTTCCCCTATAGATGAGGAGATATAGTAACTATGCACTTGATTCTACATGTCATCAATATTGGGTGGTGGAAGAATATTTTCCTTAGGTAAAGGTGGTGGGGTAGTTTAAACTTCTGATGGTTGAAGTTTGTTTTGGGAAGCATGCTAGGGGTGGGTTATTTCCTTGAAATGACAAAGTTACTTTGTGCCTTAAAGTAGTCACACTCTAAGGAAGAATAATCACTTGAGGGGGGGAGGAGAGAAGTCACTTTGGTCCTGCAATATTGATGGTATGTGATTAGTACAAGAGACATATAGGTGAGATGAATTTCCTTAATAAAAATAAAGTAAAGGTGTGGGATTGACAGAGGTAGCGACATAATACGAGGCTGGTGGAAGTGGTGGTGGAATTATTAAGGAAAAACATAGGGAAATTTATGCATCACGATATTGGAGGTCAAGGAAATGATGCATATAATGTCCATGTTTCAAACAAATGGCACATGGATGGTTGGTTCTTAAACCCTTATTACTTGACGAGGTAGCTCTCTTACCTAATGGAGTGGGGATTAATGGGGGATCTTGAGGGAAGAATAACCTTCAAATCATACATTGTGTAGCATTGGTGATTGGGAGGGATTAGTGTGTCACAAAGAGAACATGAAGGCCCTACCTTAGGACTAATTGTGGTTGGAGGGTCTTTCCTATTTCTCCTTCTCCCTTCTAGTTATTTTCTACCCTCTAGTGTCCTTATGTTGGTTGGTGTTTTATAAGGAGTATGTTTCTTTGAAGATGAGGAGGATGTAATCTACCTAGCAACAACGAAAACTAACATAGTGGATATAGTACAAGGTGAAAAATACCATACATGCATTTATAGAGCCATGTTTTGAAATGTAAGTGTTTCCATCACTTGATGTGAGATGAAATTAGGAGGAGGTATAGGAATGGAGTTTGAGTGGTAGTGTATACTAAAAGTGTTGTACCATTTCTAGAATCCATTTCTAATTCATTTTTTGTTAGTTGATGGCACTAAGATGATTTTCAAAAGGAGGTGGTTACTACTCTTAAAGAATATAAAGAAAAAGAATTCATGATAGGGGGATCTCCAAGGTATCTACCTAGGAGAGTGAAAACTTTGATTATTCGAAGCCTGACATTAGTGAAGGACAAAACTATTTTTTGTTTTAATCAAACAATAGGTAACACATTGTTAGGAGAGGGTGGGGCTCATGACTTATAGTCTATTAATTTTTATATGGTTATGATTTTTACATTATTAATAAATATCATGGCATTAAATACTAAGGATGCTACAAGCTTCACTGAATACATGTAAATTTAATGAAACAAAATTCTGTAATCCAAAGTAGAAACAAGGAATTATATGTTTATGGGAACTATTTTACTCATAAGTTTCATTGGGACATTCTAGAAATGTCTTACTAACTGCAAGGGGTGACTATTGTAGTCTAGCAAAAAATATGCCTCATTTACAAACAATTTGTACCAAGTAATCTATACAATAGACATAAAAAACAAGTTAGAAGAGATATAATAGAAGTTGTGGACAATCAACAAAATCACCCTTATATTATATTATACCATGGAAACCAAAAAAAAATCTTCATGTTAAGTACACACATATTTATATTTCCATTAGCAAATTACAATAGTTATAGTAACTAATCAACTCGCCCAACTGACTAGACAATGATTCCACTCACTTACAATATATATCAAATCTCAATTGAGTATCTTCAATTGACAAGGTTAGTAGATTACATTGACCATCCCCTCCAACATCCCCTTCACCCTTTATTCCTTCTTCATCCTGAATAAAGGCAGATTCAGAGACATTACATTTACAAAAGAAATTTTTAAAAAGAAGTAGAGATTAATAAAAGAATAAGAATAATTGATTGGGTGCTAAAAAGACTAGTGTGACTGTGTTGATACGGGATTGGTGTGAGTTGGTGAAGCAACACGTGCTAGCTACTCAACCAATTATATTTATTTAACCTCATTCATTGCATTCAATGGTATGAATGTGTACAAAATTCAAGTCCACCATCTTCTTCTCTCTCAAGGTGACCACTACAATCCTTCGAACTTTAATTCTATGGTAGTTAAGTGTTCTGGCTATAAAGAAGGACAACATTTTGACATCATCAATGAAGTAAACTGGTACTTCGATCATGGAGGAGGTGGCTGACGTGACAATGCAAGTGGTGGATTATCACCAAGTGTTGTCTGATATATGATTGATACAAGCTCTTGAAGATATTTGTCAAATTTTAACCAGTCCCTAGCTAAATATTGTGCTTGCATTTTAAGAGCTTTCATTTTGGCTAAGTACCTCATCTTGTTGTATAGTGAAATGTCTTTGAATGCCAGTGAAGATGGGGTATCATATTTTTCTAACCTTTATTTTTGATATGTATGTTAGGCATATACTCAATATCATTTGCAACTATCCAAGACTTCTTTCCTTCCCTTAGTCGTTGACATTATTCTTGTATCCTCAATGTTTTAATCTTATTTTACTATATAAATTGATTTTCCAAATTTAGTATTACTCATGGTTTAAATACACATTGTTTTCAATATAAAAATTCCTTGATAAGTGATTATTGGGTTCTCTATCAGCTGCATGTGGATGAAAAATAAATTGGTCAGTTATTAAAGACAACATTAATAGTAGATTACCTATCCATAATTTCCTCAAGTTTTCCCTTTATTTCTTTCAATGAATTGGAATCCTACTTGACTATGGAAGATAACTCGTTTATCTTCTGTTTTTGGGTCTACTTCTAGGGTTCTTCGACTTGTGATCTTGACCATAAATTTTCAACAATAAGGTGATGAACCAACTATTTCATGTCATCCAGCTAGTCATCTAGTGGGCTTGGACTACTAAACTATAATTTCTACATGGCTAATGTAATGCACTTAACTAGACTGCTTGTCCATTTTTCTTTCTCAGTTGTACTTAGATGACTACCTTCCTCTATTTATTTCATCGAAAATTTTCTTCCTTTATAGCTTACCAAAGCATCATGAAAACCTAGTTTTCCAACGCTTTTGCTATATCCTAAACTATTGTAGTTAGTCTAGGGTGAGAACAATTAGGTTTCTTTGATTTTTCCTTCCTAGTTGGTTTATTGTTCCTTTTTGTTGATGTTGACACATGGTTGTGTCTCACTATTTGGGTCAACTACACCATTTGTTGTGACTATTGTTTTTCTTGGGGTAGCTGATTAATTCCATCAAATTCAAGAGGGACCCCCTTGATCTCAACAATGATGTCCATATGTTTTGACTCAATATGTCTTCATGACATCCATTGGGCTTGCACTTCAACTTCTTTAGGTTTACATTGGAGTGTAACAACCTCTTTGTCTCTTCAAATCAACTCAACATGTGGAGAATCAATGACTAGGTTGTCTAGGACCTTAATCTATTTCATACTCAACTTTTTAACTATCCTTTTTTGTCCCATAGTAGTAGTGATTGGGACTACTTCTATAGGTTCTATTTTTTTGACTTCAAGTGTATTTCCTTTCCAATTCCTGCTCAACCATCATTTTATGCTTCACTATCTCAGTAAAATCCTCTTTGTCCTAGTTGAGTTATTCCAATATTGGTGGACTTATAAATAAACCCATGAATTCATTGGCTTGTGTCTGTTAGTGAGTCAACTTTCCATTTTCCATTGTTTCCTTCAACACTTGTTTGCATATGGAGTTTATTTTGTGCTATAGCTTGGGGTCATCTAGTGTAAAGCCTTGTAATATTTATTGCTAGTTCATCTCGAGAGAATGTGATGCCCAGAGACTAAGGTTAGTCAAGTATAGGTTCTATGACACCTATTGATTGATTCTTTGTAGTCAACTCAATTAGGGGTGAGAGGTCAACCTTAAACAAGATAGTGTAAATTTCAACCTCTCTTTCTTCCTCATGTTTTCCATCATCCAATGTCAAGGTGTTATCTTTTTAAGGCTTCAAGACTACATCTACAATTTGAGATTCTACAATTGGAGATACTGTGTTTGTTTGTCAATTGAGCTCATTAAAAATTTATAAGGTTCATGGCTACTATGAAAGGTCCATAGGATATAGGTTATCAAAATTGACATGTATAATCCCACCTGAATGTGGATTTTCTGGGTAGAGCCTGATGGATTTCCTTGGATACTCTCCATGTGTGAGTCACATTATTGAAGTCCACTAGCCAATTGTGGAACATTTCCTCTAGTTTCAAAGACCTTGTATTACCCAACCAATTTCTAGAAAAACATCTAAAATTCTTCATTACGGTTATCAATTTCTTTGTAAACATAGTCTCCCTAACGAAAGTAACCTACAAGAAAGAAATCGACATTAGTAGGGAGGGAAAGTGGATTTCCTTATCAGAGTTTTGGTTGCTTGTAGCTTGTGTTAATGATGTTGATAACATGGATTTATGATTCATACCTCTTTCTTCTCCTCACAATATAGACAATCACTTCTAGTATGCTTAGTTTAAAAATCAAAACTTGAACCACTAAAGTAAAGGACAAAGAGAAAATTGTATAAGCCCACTTGATCTTTGGGTTTGTAACTTGGCTGATGATTAATCCTTTATAATTATTGGTGTTCGTTCCTCCTAAAAAATCCCATAACCAAGTAATATATTTGACTATTCTAGGTATTTTATCACCGTTTTGTGGAAGATTAATGATTTTGTGATTTGTAGCTATAGTAATTTCTATGGGCCTTTCTTAACAAGGGACTGCTTCATGGAATCGATTACCAATGAATTTTGTAGCCTCCTCTTCCATGGCTTGCAATATTTCAGTATATGGAGAACCCAAGTAGTCTCAAATACCTACAGTATATAATTTGTTTGTTTTAGCCCACCATTTATGGTCGAAAAGGGATCCCTTTTTGAATGATGCCTAGTGTTTATCCCAAGAGGTCTCTTCAATCTTGCCTTGCCTAATATTATGAATATAAAACTCAAATTATATAGTTGTAAACATGTTAGATATGGCCTTCGTTTAAGGTTCAACCAATGCTTGATTAGTATATGTCTATGTTTTGTGGGGTGGCATCTTGAAATCCTGTTTGAGTTCTCTCTGTCTCAAATAGTAGAGTAGGTTAGAATCATACTTCAAGGTTGGACAAATTAGAGAGCTATATATTTTTTGTAATTTTAGTGATTTGATGCTTAGGTGTGAAAATTTGTTGC
Source organism: Pinus taeda (assembly GCA_000404065.3). Taxonomy (NCBI): domain Eukaryota; kingdom Viridiplantae; phylum Streptophyta; class Pinopsida; order Pinales; family Pinaceae; genus Pinus; species Pinus taeda. The sequence continues at coordinate 19,788 of APFE030172695.1, forward strand.
ATTGGTAGTGTCTATGGTTTAAATATGTATTTTTGACATTGTGTGACATTATTTTGATCAGATGGGTCAATCTATGGTTGTCCCAATAGCTTAATTGTAGCACAAAATATAAGTTTTGCATGTGCTAAGCTCAATAGTCTATCATCATGGCACTTTTGGGTTTTGGGTGCTATATTTTACTAACAAAGTTGCAGACTTTGAAAATTTTGTTAATTTTCAAATTCTTTATAGATTTGAGGAACAAGTTGGGTTAGGTAGTCTTGTAGTTGACATGGAAACTTGAGAATCTTCTTCAGCTTTTTTAATCTAGTTGGAAATATTATATTTTTTTATAATACTTGTGGTATCTTGGTCAATGCTTTGTTTTACCTTCTTGGTGATAATCTATCTATCGTTTTATTTACTTTTGTTAAGGTTTCTTTTATCTACTAAAATTCATATATCCTCAACTTGATCCATGATAATTTATTATGATTGTGATAATTCTTTTCCTTGTAGTTATTTTTTGACCTACTTTGAGAAAAAAACTTTCATTATTGAATTCAATATTAAACTTGTTTTAAAAATACTAGCTTTAAGTTATTGTAAAAGAATCATACAATTCGACTTCCAAAGAGTGGTTTTAAAGAAACCCATGCCCTTTGGCGCCTTAATGAGTTTTTCACTCATGGACATGTTGATTTGTTATTATTTATATTTTTTTTTAACAAGTGCTATTTACAACTAAGTTGAATAACCATCCTTGAAGTATTCTCAATTGAAGTACACTTAATGGTAAGATATCCTTGACTATAAAGGTACCCATCCATGCAATTTCAAGTTTTCTAGGCTATCCTTTATTTCAACTGTCATATAGTAATGTGAGGTATCCTTGTTTAAGTTCTTCGTTTAATATTTTATTCATGCCATAGTTTTTGTGGTTTTTTGTACACTTTTTGATGATGGAGTATGTGCAGTTTGTCTTCTTCTAGCTTATGTAGTTGTTAGAGATTTTGTTTATGGAATTTGTCAATGCAAACTTTAAAATGGTTAACACACTTGATGCATGTGTTGAGAAATGTAATGTAATTGTAGCTTCCTAATTAAAGACTAGCTTAAAAGGACCATGTCCCTTCAATATTTATAATAATTTCCAAACTCCTATAAAACAAATACTATTTTATCATCCTAGTCATCTCTATTGACTCCACATATTTTTTGTGAGTCCTTTATGCAATGTTTATTAAAAAAAAATCAGCCACGCCATTTATTTGTGGGTGATAATTTATCATTTGTTTGTGTTCAATCATGAATTTCTACAACAATGTTAAGGAGCATCCATATCTTGTCACAATATTTTGGTAAATAAAACTACCTACTTTTTCTTTAGTACACAATCGAATGGGTTTGGATTCCACTCATTCTTTTAAGTATTTGACTAAAATAATTATGTATTTGACTCCAATCCTCTTAGATGTTTGAGGATATGGCCTGACAAAGCTGATATGGAAAATCTAAAATGGGAGAGCAGGAGTGATTTGATGCAGTGGAATTTATTTCTTTAATTGTGTTGAATCAATTCTAGCATATGTTGCATTTTGGAATTCTTCCTGACAATAATGAAACAATGTAGGCAATGACAATCTTTCCTAAAGAATTTTAAATTTTCATCATGTTTCTCTAAAATAGTCTTCCTAATGGCCCTTTGTAAGCTTCTTCGACTATAATTAGCTTTCATGCTTTAACACATATTGTTGAAGTACCTCATTAGCTCCCAATTAATGTAATTGCTCATTAATCAGCGTATAGGTGTTGCTTTCATGGCTAATATATTTTTTCTTTGAACTAGGAAGTTATTTGTTAGGTCCCTATAATGCTAGTGTATCCCCCTTATTGTTATTGTTGTGCCCATGTAGCCCCCGCATTGTTATTTTTTTGCCCAATAGAAGCCCACTATTGTTATTGTTGTGCCCTTACATTATTATTGTTATGTAGCCTTTGATTATATCATGGCCCCTTAGACTCATATATTACAAAGGAGGTCTTGTCATTTGTATCATCAAAGAATTGTTCATTTATGTAAAGTAAAGGAGGTTTCCACCTTGAAGAGGCTAATTTTTAAGTTGTTGATCTATATTTTTATAAGCTGGTTGCATAAAATTTGGTTTCAAAGCTTTGGATTCTAGGGTTTTGCTTCTTCAAATAGGTCATGTTGGAATTTTCACTATAACTTTTTATCTACGAGGCTTGAGATGCCAAAATTATTACCACGCATAACAAAAATCTTAGTCATCTGATATAAATTCGCTCTACTTAACCCATCCATAATCAAGTAATAGTGGGAAATTTTTCATAACGTTTTCTCAAAGAATCCAATTGTCATCACACTTATGGGGTTGGAAATAAGACTCCAAGATCTACCACAGGAAGAAATTCCAGAACTTGGAATTCTCAACTTACAAAGTTACAACCGTTTCAAGATCGAGATCCTAAAGGCAGTAAGAAGGTGTGTATTTTTTGCATAAATTTTATTTGAAAAATTAGTTTGAAGTGATTTCAAGGGAATATTGAAGCATAGATATGAGTATTGGATTCTAAAATTCCAGCTACGAAAAATAATTTTACACCCATTAAGCCCTCAGAAGCTCTATTGTGACACATGAAGACGAAGAATTGCAGCATCATATATCAAAATTACGGGGGAAAGTGAAACACATTTCGCTCTCACAAAGAAAAAAAAATATGAAATAAAAGGTGACATTGATGGTTTAAAAGGTGACATGGAAGGTTTTTCAAAATTGTTGCAAGAAAGGCTTCCCAGTGGTGACAAGGTAATCCATGAAAATAATGATGAGGACAAAAGGAATATGAATTGTGATTTTAGAGACTCCAATGTGGGGTTTTAGAACCACCATATTCCGAAGATAGATATGAGGAAGCTTGATGGAAAGGATCCAGTAACATGGATACTATAGATGGAGCAATAGTTTGATCTACACGATGTGCAACCCTGACAAAAAGTGTGTATTACATATTTAGATTTAGAACCCAATCAATTTTTCTGGTATAGATGGTTTTGTTCTCATAAACCACTTATCTCCTAGTCAATTTTTATGGGTCAAATGCTCAAACATTATGAAGATACAAAGAGAAACACTTTCTTTAGTAAATTAATAAATCTCAAACAAATGGTTTCAATGGTGGAGCACATTGAAGACTTCAGTTGTAGCAGCTACAACCACCCTTCAAAATTTTTCCTTCGTTTCATTTTTTAGCATCCCTCCTCAAAATCATCGTAGCTATCTTGCACTAATCATGTACTTGTTTTTATTTCATTTCATTTGTGGTGTCACAACTTGTGTTCATATCAGTTGTCCTATTGGTCAACCACAATCACACCTAACACTTGGTTCACATCTGTTCAATCAGCTATCAGGCTAAATTAAAAAAACCAGGACGACAACTTGTCTTCCTCTTAGGAATTTCACACAGTAGTCCCACAGCTACCCTGCACTCAGAAACTGTGCAAAGCAGGTCAACCATCCTTGTTATAGAAACTGCGTAAAGAAGGTCAATCGAAACTTCTCTCTATCAATGCATAGTTCCAGCTAGCTACAGAGCCATCCAAAATGCGCAGAACTAGTCGGGTTGTAATGCTTTCCAGAAATGTTTAGAGAAGTTGAGGCTAGCTATACTAATCTCTAGAATTGTGCAGAATTTTCCAACTGTACTGATCCCTGGAAATGCAAAGAGTAGCCCAACATCATTGCTCTATAAAATTATGCATACCTGGCCATCCAACTAAGGCCACTCAGTCTAGAAACAATGCATAAGTTTTCCCTCATTGGTTGTCTGATTCCCTCCATAATTATGGAATCCTTCCTTGCATGCGAGGAAGGTTTTATGGTCAAATAAAAAATAAAAAACTGAATAAACATCCTTATATTTTAGGAATCTACTTTAAGCAGTAGGAGTTACATGCAAAACTATGCTTAGAAATTCCTGGTCAAGTGTCTCTTTTTCCCAAATTTAGAGCATGCGCATCATAAACCCTAATTTCACCAAATCTACTTAAACAACACCTCATAGCTCATTCTTCACATTTGATATTGGATTTCTCACATTCCTGAGGCATCTAGGAAGCTCCAGCACAATGGCACAACTTTTCCGGGTAAGTTTTGGCTTTTCATGCCTTTTGTCACTTTTTCTGTCACTTTTTACTTTTCAGCTTGTATGACTGTGGCTTCCTTGGTTTTATTGAACAATCACTAGTGTTTCAATGTATTTTAACTTGTATAAGTTTTGTTTCAAGTTTTGCATTAACTTTCCTTAGTGTCCCACTCATAACATTGTTTTTGCACTCAAAGTCATCGTTTCATTGAATAGCTTCATGAGCTTCTTAGTTTTGTGGTCCAAATGATTTTTTCACTTGCTTGATTGCATGCATGTATATTTCACTTAGGTATGCACTAACTTCAGACACACATTTGGTTCTTCATGTTTTCAGGTTCCCATTGGCAGATCTGGGCTCACTTAACCCATATCTTGTCTCTCCCCACATGCTTTGCGCATTCCTGGAAATCAAGGTTTTAGCTTGCCTCTAGGAATTGCACAAAGTATTTCCACATTATCTCCTAGTTGTTCTCTATGAAATCCTACGAGGAAATGCCCAGTCTTGTCCATTGGAACTACACAATATGTAGTTCCAGCTAGCAAACCAACCATATTGTTTTATGGATTAAGTAGTTTCAATCAACAGTCAACCTCACTAGACTATGGATTGCACAGTTCCAACCAGCACTAAGCCCCAATCACAACTGGGACTACACAATGCATAGTTCCAACTGATAGTCTCCTAGCTTTTCAAATTCAATACTTTGCACTCTTGTCGAGTAGTCACCAGTATGTTTCTTGAATGTTTCTCAAGTTATTTGATGTTTTTAGCTAACATTGTCTCGCCATGATCATCTTCTCTATCTTCGGGTACCATAGGATTTTGATAAACTTCTCAGTATTATAGGTATCATGGCCTTCAAGAGATCTAGATCAAAAGACATAGTTTAAAGAAGTACCGGAGATGTGGTTGAATAGGGGTATATGAGCTTCCTCGTGTACATAGACATACTTTTGTATATTTAGAAGGACATCAAGATTACATGGAAAGACATCAATAGTAATTTCTCATGGAGCTTTAGGGAGAATCTAGAGGATCAATAGGTTTACATGAACATCAATAAGTCAGGATTGTACAAGGTTGCATCCAGGTTTCTTGTGCTTCCATGCACATATGTGATCCACTGGATTGTCTCACACACTAATCTTGTGATAATGATACTAAGGAGTGTCAGTGGAGAAAGGATTTCTTCCTTTAGGATGGAGGATTATCAGGATATATATCATTTTCCATTGCTAGTGAGAAGGATGGATGCACTATTCTACACTCCCAACAGTAGCATGAACACAAGAGACATCTCCAAGCATTGGATGAAGGAGCTGACAAAGTTCAGGACATCACCCAACCAGATATATAGGACGAAGAGACTCAAGAAGGAATATATATTCTTAGTCATCATGGCATGCTACTTGTATAGTCAAGGGAGTACAAATACCTTCCCACAAAGTTGGTTTGCTATGTTGGATCAACTAGCAAGTGAAGGAAAATCATTCAATTCGTTTGACATGTTTTCTCTCCAATTGAAAGCGCACACATTCAATTCTTCGAGTGTACGAAAGGATTAACAGGCAGGATTCTTCATGTCTACCTACCTACTTCATGCAATTTGTGCCTGTCAATAGTTTGCTGGCATGGGTTGGGCATGGACACATTCAAAGTGTGTTTTGAACGTATATTGCAATTTTCTATCAGATTTCAGCTACTGAGGATTGAAGGATAAAATATTTGACCATTTCATCACCCCTCTCTACATGATGATATTTGACCAAGATCCACCCTAGATGTCCAAAGCAACAATGGAGGCATTGTTCAACATTGTAGTTTGGCATGCCTCACCTAAGGGCACCTTCATCAAGATGTACAATTTGGAGAAAACTTTGCATGTATTGCCAAGGTTCACCACGGAAAAGTTGGTCATGTAGGAGGTTGTAGACCACATCTTGACATGGTTATCAAGTGGATTCTACAAGAAGAAGAAGGCACCATCACCTATGCTTCCTATGTGAATTTGGTTATACGTGATTGGGAGTTTGGAAGAAGCAGATGATGAGGTTACAGACTTCAAGAAGTTCAAGTTCGACACCAGTAGTTTCAATCTATATGGCCCACATGGTTTATGCAGGGAACACTGTGCAAGAGTATGCTATTATTGGATCCATGGGGCATGTCATTGGCCAGAGGAAGACCCATAGAGATGTTTTTATAACTCCTCTATGCTTAATGAATTAGTCAGAATTACAGTGGAGTGGCTAACAATACTCAAGGTGGAAACAAATTAGGGAGCAACAACAACAACAGTACTAAGCAAAAAACCTATGCAAGACAAATGCAAGAGGAATATTGCCGAAAGCACAGAGACAGAGCAAAGCTACAAGTTTAAGGAAGATCCACTTTCGGAAAAGGTAGCTTTGGAGATATATGCAAAGATGCAACACTGTGATAGACTGATAGTGTAATGAAAGAGGGAGAATTAAAGACTAGAAAATGCAGAGAGGATGTTGCCAGAAGTCGCGCAAAATGTTAGGTGTGGAGCTTGATTATCTTCTGTATTCAAAGGTTTCAGCCGGATCTATGCCCCAACAATACTGTATGCCCCTCCACGTGGGGGCTGCGGGGGGGTACTTGTCCACCCCACAGGGGCCCGAGGGGGCTAATCCCCCGTGACATGGGGGGTTCTAGGGAAGCACCCCTGAAGCTAAAAACAAATGTAAAATTGCGTTGTAAAATTCTAGTAATTTCTAGTCAATCTAGGTCATTCATTAGGCAACCCCTCACTATATATGAGGGAATTGTATTGCATCTATGGTGATTATATCTGTATTTTGAGTGAGGAAGAGAGACAAGATTGAGAGCGAAGAGGGTGTTACAACATATCTGTTGTAGGTTGTATCTCTTCACTTTGCTAGATAATATAATAAAAGAAGGACTGGTTGTTTCTCCGTGGATGTAGCCCAAACTGGTTGAACCACCTATATCTGTGTCTCTCTTGTTTTATGCATTTTCTATGTTTATATTTTTGCAATATTTTATGTGTTCCATTGCTTCGTAATATATAATTTTCTAAGAGCTAGTATCAGTGCCGAAGGTCTATTTCGTTGATAAACTCATAGGAGAGAAGGGTTCTTGGTTTGAGTGGGAGAAATGGTGGAAGATGGTAGGTTTAGGGTCAAAAAATTCAGCGGCCAAAACTACCAGCTGTGGAGGATGCAGATGGAAGATTATATGTATCAGAGAGATATGTACCTACCATTGAGCCAAAATACAAAGAATCTGATGAGTATGATAGACACAGAATGGGATATTCTTGATAGAAAGGCACTTGAAACAATACGGTTGTGCCTAGTGGTGTCGGTAGCGTTTATTGTTTCAAAGGAAACAAAAACAGAGGGTTTAATGTTGGCATTGGCCAAACTATATGAAAAACCTTCAGCCTCAAATAAGGTTTTTCTTATGAAGCGTTTACTTAATATGAAGATGTCAGAAGGTGGATCTGTTGCTGATCATTTACATGATTTTAATACAGTTACAAGTCAGTTAAGTTCTATAGGGGTAACTTTTGATGATGAAGTTAGGGCTTTGTTATTTCTGTCCTCATTGCTAGAAAGTTGGAATGGTTTAGTTATGGCCATTAGTAACTCTGTCTCTAGATCTAGTACTTTAAAGTTTGATGATGTTGTTAGTGCAATCCTTAGCGAGGAAATGCGATGGGAAAGCTCCGGTGGGACATCAGGTAATTATTTGATAGCAAAGACTAGGGGAAGAAAAATGGAAAGAGGAAAGAACTTTGGATATCACAATAAGTTAAGAAAAGGTAGATCCAAGTCTAGATCAGGGATAGTGTGCTGGAAATACGGGAAGAAAGTACACCTGAAGAAATATTGCAAGTCTCGGAAGGGAAAGGAAGGAGATGTGCTGTAAGAAAACAATCATAAAGCGAATGTAATAGGTGATGTGTTGCAAGATTCTTTGACTATTTCATTATAAAATATTATTGATGTCTGGGTGGTAGATTCAGGGGCTTCATTCCATGCCACACCTAATAACAAACATTTTCATGATTATGTTCAAGGAAATTTTGGACGGGTTTGCTTGGGTGATGATAAACCCTGTAAAATCATTGGAATGGGTACAATTTTCATAAAACCACAGAATAGGAATCAATGGCTATTGAAGGAGGTAAGGCATGTTCCAGATTTGAAAAAAAATCTGATTTTCAACAGGGTTGTTGCGAGGTGAAGGTTGTGTAACTACTTTCATAGATAAAACCTAAAAGGTCACTAAAGGATCCTTGGTAATAGAGAAAGGAGAAAACATTGGTACATTATACTTATCCAATGGTATTTCTAAGTCTGTTAATTCTTTAACCTCTACAGGAGAAGATACGACATTGTGGCATCATAGGCTCGGGCACATGAGTGAGAAGGGGATGTAGATTCTTCACTCAAGAAATTTGTTGCCAGGTTTGAAGCATGTTGATTTAAATTTCTGTGAGAATTGTGTTTATGGAAAATAGAAGAGAGTCATATTCCTTAGAGTTGGAAAAGAAAACAAGAGCAAAAAATTAGAGCTTATGCACACAGATGTATGGGATCTTACTCAGGTATCATCTCTTGGTGGCTCTCATTATTATGTTACTTTTATTGATGGTGCAGCCAGGAAAAATGGGATTTATTGTATTCAAAATAAATCTAATGTATTTGATACTTTCAAGAAATGGAAAGCTTTGGTTGAAAATCAGACATGGAAAAGGTTGAAGTGTCGCATATCAGACATGGAGGTGAATATTGTAGCAAAGAGTATGATAGGTACTGTTCAGAGAATGGAATTCGTAGAGAGAAGATAGTTCTACAAACACCACAAGAAAATAGTGTGTCAGAAAGGATGAATCGGGCAATCATTGAACGTGAAAGGTAAATGAGATTGCATGCAGGATTGCCTTTACAATTTTGGGCAGATGCTGTAGATATTGCAATTTATCTAATAAATAGAGGGCCTTCAATTTACTTGGATGGTGGTATTACAACGAAGGCATGAACAGGTAAAAAGGTAAACTACTCATTTTTAAAGATTTTTGGTTGTGAAGCCTTTGTCCACATTAATAAATAAAATAGAACAAAGCTTAACGCAAAATTAAACAAATGTACCTTTATTGGATATGATGTCAATGATTTTGATTATCTCTTATATGATTATGAAAATCACAAAATAATTAGGAGCATAAATGTAATATTCAATGAAAAAGTCTTGTATGAGAATCAGTTGCAGGAAAAGAAACAGGAAAAGGAAAATAGAGAATACACACTGCTTGATGATATCGCAAGAAAAGTGGTGGTACCTAAAAATCATAATTATCAACAGCTAGAACACCAACATCAATAGCAACAAGCACCTCAAACACTTGAAAGTGGTGTTAGAAGATCTACCAGGATAAGTATACCCCCTGAACGATACTCTCCTTCATTATATTATGTATTGTTGACTGATTCTAGTGAACGAGAATGTTATGAAGAAGCAGTGTAGGTAGAAACCAAGAAGAAGTGGGAGTAAGCCATGAAAGAAGAGATGGACTCCTTAGCACATAATCAGACTTGGGACTTAGTGAGGTTGCCTGCAAGGAAAACATTATTACATAATAAATGTGTTTACAAGTTGAAGGAAGAAGATGGAGGTAAAAAAAGGTACAAAGCTAGACTTGGGGTGAAGGGATTTGCACAGAAGAAAGTTATTGATTTTGATGAAATATTTTCTCCTCTTCTGAAAATGACTTCAATCGGAACTATTCTATGTCTAGTGGTATCTCAAGATTTGCATCCTGAGCAGTTAGATGTAAAGACAACCTTTCTCCATGGGGATTTGGAGGAAGAGATATATATGTAGTAGCCACAAGGATATGAGGTTAAAGGGAAGGAGAAGCTAGTGTCTAGGTTGAAGAGGAGCTTGTATGGCTTAAAGTAGGCTCCAAGGTAGTGGTATCTAATATTTAACAGGTTTATGTCTGAACAAGGTTATACTAGGTGTCACTCTGATCATTGTGTTTATCTAAAAAGTGAAAATGATGGCAGCTATATTATATTGTTATTGTATGTAGATGACATGCTTGTTGCAGGTTCTAACATGTAGGAAATAAATTTGCTCAAAAAGAAATTGGCAAACGCATTTGCAATGAAGGATTTGGGTGTTTTAAAACAAATCCTTGGTATGAGAATAACTAGAAACGTGAAGAATCGCAAATTAACATTGTCTCAAAGTGAGTGCATAGAAAAGGTGTTGAAAAGGTTTGATATGAAGAATGCAAAACTAGTTAGTATACCTTTGGCTAGCCATTTCAAATTAAGTAAGGAGGCATGTCCCAGGACTCAGGAAGAAATGGCTCATATGTCTAAACTTCTATATGCATCAGCAGTTGGAAGCTTAATGTATGTAATGGTCTGCACAAAGGCCTGATATTGCACATGTAGTGGGAGTTGTAACCAGGTACATGAACAATCTAGGAAAAAGAACATTGGATGGCAGTGAAGTGGATTCTCAAGTATTTGAGAGGTACCAAAAATCAAGCATTATGCTTTGGTGGTTCAAACATTACTCTACAGGGATATGTTGATGTAGATATGGCAGCTGATAGAGATAATAGGAGGAGCACTATAGGATATGTATTTACTGTAGGTGGAATAGCTGTTAGTTGGGTTTCAAAAATCCAAAGTGTTGTTGCACTTTCAACAACAGAACTAGAGTATGTTACAAAGGATAGTAAAGAAATGAATTGGTTACAAAGGTTTCTGGATGAATTGGGTAAGAAGCAAGAGTTGGGCAGGTTATACAGTGATAGATAGAGTGCCATACATCTTGCAAAGAACTCTGCATTTCATTCCAAGACTAAACATATATAGCTCAAGTACCATTTCATATGATCAGCATTGGAAGATGGACAGTTGAAGCTGGATAAGACACACACTAGCCAAAATCCTACAGAAATGTTAACAAAAGTTGTAACCAGGGAGAAACTGAGAATTTGCTCAGTTTCAATTGGTCTTCAAGTATGATGAAGAACATGAGAAATGGCCAGGTCCAAAGTTGAGTCATTGTCTAACAAATGAAGCAGCAGTGGGGTTGCTATAATCAATCTCCAAGTGGGAGATTGTTGGGTGTGGAGCCTGATTATATTTTGTATTCAAAGGTTTCAACTGAATGTATGCCCCAGGAAGACTGTACATCTCTCTACATGGGGGGTGTGGGGGTGGGCTGATCCCCCCCGCGGGGGTTCGGCAGGGGGCTAATCCCACCTAGCAGGGGGGTTCGGGGGTAGTGCCCCTGAAGCTAAAAATAGATGTAAAATAGCCTTGTAAAATTCTAGTAATTTGTAGTTAATCTGGGCCGTTCATTAGGTGGATGATTTGACAGTGGAATTTTAGGGTTTTTTCCCTAAAAGGAAACCCCTCACTATATATGAGGGAATTGTATTACATCTATGGTGATTAGATATGTATTTTGAGTGAGGAAGAGAGAGGAGATTGAGAGTGAAGAGGGTGTTACAATGGATCTATTGTAGGTTGTATCTCTTCAGTTTGTTGGATAATATAACAAAAGAACGTTTGGCTGTTTCTCAGTGGATGTAGCCCAAACTGGCTAAACCACGTATATCTGTGTCTCTCTTGTTTTATTCGTTTTCTGTGTCTATATTTCTACAATATTTTATGTGTTCCATTGCTCCATAATATATAATTTTCTAACGGAAAATCTCAAAGAAGAACAAGAGCTATGGAGAAGAGAGAAGGAAGCACATCATCAGAATGAATAGGAATAGAAACAGGAACACGAGGAAGTGTAAGGCACACAAATAATGTAAAATGCATTGATAAAAGTTGAAGAATAAGAACCAACAATAGATTAGGAATAGGGTGAGCAACCATAGGAACAAGAACCTGCTCCTCAAGATGAACCGATAGTAGAATAGCTGGACATGGAGATGGAGTAGTCAGAATAGGACTAGGATGTTGACCTCATGCCAAAAGAAACTGAGGTCACTCCATAGGCTTCATCAGCTAGAAGAAAAAAGAAAGTCCAAAGTGAACAAGTGTATACCATTCTACTTGAGTTCCATCAGAGAATAGATGTGTACAAAATAGCCTTTGATGAGTCACAACATAGAGTTGTAAAAGCACATAGAGTGTGCACCCCATATGAGCATGCATCACCTATGCAATTTTAAGAACAGTTGATGGTGTAGATGTACAAAGAAATATAGCTAGCTTGGTCGATGCCTCAAAGGCCTATGCTAAAGCCATGAGCTTGAGTGTTAAATTATTGATAGAAGAAAATGATCGCATGGGTAAGGAGTTGTAAGGAACTAGAAAGATAGAGGAACAATCAACAAGATCCACTAGAGTAGAGACGAAGATGGCCATCCTTGCTGATATATCATCTCTTGAAACACTCATGCGAAGACTGTATGAATGGTTCCTCATTGTACAAAAGGCAAGTGTCCATCTACATGGTCTTCAGTAGCACTGCACCAAGAGAGCGCAAACACTCACAGATATAAATGCCACATTTGATCATGTACAAACATGGACAATGAGGTACAAGGATGCCCCGCTTCACTTGCATAAGATGATGAAGTTGCAGGTAGAGTTCAACAAATCACACATCTAGATTCAAACAAACAGAAGCCATGGGAGTCAAATTCATTTGAAGTGAACCGACAATGCTCCGGGTATCAGACCAGGTGCGCGTGATTCTTGACCACATCGGTTGGCTACAATACTTGACCGAATTATAGAGATTTCATGAGGAAATAGCACTTGAATTTATGCAAAATTTACATAATGGCTTCCCCACAGTGAAAGGCAAGAACATAACGGTCTCCGAAGAAGTCATAGATAGTGTCTCTAGACTTCCAGTAGAAGGAAAGAGATGGATGGATAAACATGTTCTTCTGTAGGATGAATTCACAGTATTTCAAGAACCAAATGAGCAATTGGTATGAAAAGGAAAAGGGGTTTACCCTACAACTTTAAGACAAGCATGGCAGGAATTGTTAGCCATTGTGTAAAGGTATATCACATGTGACATATGATAGGACATGGTAAAACCTCTTCAACTTAAACTATTAGGTATTTTGAAATAGAAAATTACAGTTAACTTGGTATTTTATTTAAATTTTGTATTGGATGGAATTTTCCATCTAGTCACAAAGGCAAAGGACCGACATACAATCATCAACCATCATGGGATGATCAAATTAATCATCATTCATGGACTGGCCCAACAATAGCTAACCTGGGATAACCTTGTCAATCTTACTTTTACCCCACCTATAGAAACCCCAATGACTGAACAAGATGGGCCAAGAGTGACAAATGTGAAAAGGACATAGAAAAGGAAGAACACATCTTTGGCCTTGGGCCCAGTAAAGCAAAGACGCTCTGCAAGGATGAAGTCATAGCGACGCACCACAATTCAAATAGATGAGGCAAAGCCATCTCACATGCCCCCTCCAAGTCCACAAGATGACTCTTTGCAAGACTATGAGGGAGATGTTTCTCGAGTACTACAAAGTGTGGGGACATTCGGTGAAGGAAGGGAGCCTTTGGGGAATTATGAAGGAAAAAGTCTGCCCTATTAACAGTCTTGGTCATGATGAAACCCTGCCATTTATTGATAATTTGGAAGGACAAAGGGAACTATTTCCTTCTATGGAGAAGCCCCATGAAGTAGAAATGCATGCAGAGGAAACCATTAGGGAGGGAAATAAAGTAGAAGCTACAGATCCACTGGAATCCCCAGGTAAGGAATACCCTACAAAAGAAACCCTAAATGGTGAAAATAAAAGAGCGGGCACTATTTTTATGAAATCCCTAGAGGACGAGGCCCATCTATAAGAATACCATGAAAATGGTAATTTCTCAGGAGACACCATTTCATTGGAGTCTCCTGAGAGGGAAGCTCATGAAGAAAGATACCTAGAAGGTGAAAATCCATCAAGAGACACAATTCCATTAGAACCTTATCCTGATATTGACAAAATTCCACCTAAACATGAACCTAAAGTAAATACAGTTGTACTACCACCGGTCAAAGACCTCACGACAAAGAAAACATACAAGGATGAACTCAAGAAATTATTTAAAAAATACAGGAAGCAAAAGAAAATAGTTAAACAGCTGAGAGGGTGGTTGAAAGAATCAGTCAGGGTTAGAAAATTAAAAACAGAATTGGGGACCATAGGGACCCAAACAAAACACCGCTCTGGGGAAAAAATTGAAATCCAAATTGAGACACTTTTGGTTTATTCAAAAGAAACCCAAACAAAGCAATGTCTTTTAGAAAATAGTGAAGTGCAAATAGAAGATCCTTGTGTTTTCCAACGAGAAACCCAAACGGACTCCCCCACTATTAATGATGTTGTCGAAACAAATTTTGCAGAGAAGATTGAGGAAGGTTGCCATATGACCCAAGGAACAACTAAGGATTTTGTTCAAACTTACCCAATGGTAACACAAGATGATGAGGTCGACATAGAGGAGATGCCTCACTACATTCCCCTAGTAAGGGAGGTGGTCATTAGGAAATTGTATAATTAACTAGACATGACTTAGCAGGAATTGGCTAGGCATAAATAGGAAGTAGTGCCCCTATGAGTACACCAGGAATTATGAAATTAATTTGAGGCACCCACTATCACAAAGGATGAGACTTTCACTAATTACAAGGATGAGCAAAGGAAATTTGAAAGATCCTTGGTAAAGATGCAGAAGCCTAAGGGGAAAACGGATACTAGTTTCTCTCTTTACTCAGATGCCTTGTCATGCTGAGCTCCTATCACCAAATATGCACTGTTCTTGCTAGAATATACCTCTTATTGAAGATTAAATCTATTAAGGCTGGTAAGTCGATGGAAATTAAGACCACCCCAGACTTTGTTAAGTGTTTCAGAGAACAGAATGAACAAGTACAACACCTCTTGAGTGAATTGTACATGCATTGTTTTTTGTTGGACGATGACTTAAATAGTAATCTTGGCCCCTTCATATGGGATATCCAATTTCAAGTTTTTCTTTCCTTTTCCACTAGTCAAATCAAATGGGCTAAAGAACATAATACTTTTCAAAAGAGAGAATATGGCATAGACTTATGGGTTAGGGGAGAACCCTTAAAACCCCTACACCTCTATGTCAATCACAAATAGTTCATGAAACAAACGGGTATTATGGGTCAATTAGGACCACTCCACATGGAGATCATACAGGCAAGGAATAAATACTTCCAAGAAATCAAAGAATAAGCTTTGTTTGTAGCCAAACGAAGATGGGAAGCCTCAATCAACAATGGCAAGAACAAAGGGCCATTTCAATTTAGAATTTTCAAAGATGCCTTTGCTCGCTAACACAAATATAGTAATATGGTCCTAAGCATGGGTCCTGATTGGATAATGTGCCAATATAGAAGTCCAATTATCTGATATCCTCTAGATGGGTACTGCAATGATTATAAATTTCTAGAACATCAAGTGAACCAGGCCTTTGTAGTGCTCAAACAGAAAAATAGCTTCAGGTTGTATAAGGAGGAAGTATATCCAGCTTATTTGTTAACTCAACTACACCTTAACCATCTTATTGCATGATGACATGCAAAACGATAAGTAGGGGAGTATGTTGGGCCGAGGAAAAGATATGTTTTCTCCTTCTAAATAGCTTAATTAAGCATTTGTATTCACATGTTTATCTTCGTTTTATGAATAAAATGATGATGATGATGATGATGATAGTGGTTAATGTCCACAAAGACAAAATTGGTCTATCAGACCTATAATTTTCATAGTTTTTAATTATCTGGCTCCTTGTCTTTCTTGGCGAGATTGATGTGGTAGCTTTCTGTTTTTTTCTCTGCGGTCTTCCAACTTCCTATATCTTTCATCTGCTTCATCTCTTCTAGTTCTCGGGACATTGGTGTCTTAGCTTCATGATTTATTGTGTTCGTCATCTTGAAGATAGATGGAGAAGAATTTTTTTCTAGGGGATCAGCTCTTTTGTTAAATGAATATTTATTTTGTGTTGTATTTGAATCCTCATAACTATTGATACTTGAGGGGTTTTCCAGTTCACCTTTTTGTTGCTTGGCGGGGCTTTCTCCCTACTTGTCTTGAGAGTTGTTTCTTTCTTGTGATTTAGTGTTTTCTCTAGAGTATTCTTATTTGATGACAGTGTAGTTTTCTTTTTGTGCTCCTTCCCACCATGTAGATCTATGGTGGTTTTTTCTAGCAGAATTTTTCTGCGAGGTTTTTGGGAAATTGTTTGCTAGATGGCCCATCTCAAAGCAGGATCGACATCTGCAGAGGACACTTTCATAATCTAGTTTCTGGTTCCAGACGTAGTCTTCACCTGTTAGGTTTATTTTAGCTAGGAATCTGACACTGAAGTCCATTTCCACACAGATGCGTACATAGGTGGTTTTGGCATATTCCTCCATTTCTGGGCACCTACAGTAAAATTTCCCATCTGCATTTCCAATGGATTTTAGCGAGGAGAGATTCCAAAGATGCAAGGGTAGGCTTGGAAATCTGACTCAAACTGGTGCTAAGGTTATGACTGTTGTTGAGGGATCAAATGATGGCTTCCATGGCTTCATGAATAGTCCTGAGTTTTCCCAAAACTGAGGGACAGAATCTAGAATACATTGTCTACTTTTAGGATTTTGAAAATCTACTATAAAGAAACCCCTAGCTTAAGGGTAGATATTAATTTCATCGTAAATGATAGGCTTCCATACTTCTAAGATCCAATTGTGAAGAGCTGTCAACCACAACCAAAAACCATTAAACTTGCAGATTAGGGCACTTTCGTAAAACTTCAAAGCCTCATTGAGTGAGGCCTGAACCACCTGGATAGTGGGAGTTTGGGCTTCAATTACGATATGGGCACGAGTTTGCCCTCCAGAAGTGAATGAAACTGAGCCAACAACTATTTTTGTGAAGCTAGGAGCCATACTTTCTTGTAGAAAGCCGAAACCCATCCATAGAGAAATTAATCAAAAGATTAGATATAGATCTAGCTGCATAAGATTAGATCTAGAACCCAGCCACAAAGAAGATTAGATCAAGATCTAGATGTAGTTGTAGAAGATTAAATCCAGAACCCAGCAGCAAAGTCTCAGTAAGTCTTTTAATCTGCAAGAAACCTTAGTAGGAAAAATCCTTCTTTTAGTATAGAGAATCAAATCCTGCTCTAGATAAAAATAAATCACCAACTTTTTCTTCATGAACCACTTGATCCGAAGATGCCCACGTAAAGGAGGACTTGCTCATAGATCTATTTTCACCAATCTAAGCTTGGTGATTGTTATGGAGAATGCCGAAAGAATAACAATTAAGAAGAGCACCACATAGAAGCAAATTTGGAGCGACAGATCTGCTCATGTAGAGATGGAAAAACCTAGGTGTAGTAGAGACAGAAGAACCATGTCACAAATGGAAGAACTAACGTAGCCATAGAAGAAACGCAGCCACAGAAGCTACAGAAGAAACACAGCTAGAGAAACCACAAAACTAACACAGCTGCAAAAATAGAGGAAACAACAATAGGAGCTCGGTAAAATCAATTATTAACAAATTAGATAAATCTGGGCATGGAAAATTGACTTTCGCTATCTTTATATGAAGGGATGCAGATTGGATGATTGATCTTCAATGGACAAAACAACAGCAGGAAGGAAAGGAAAAAAGAGAGCATCTTGAGTATGGAAGATAGAAAACGCTCGGGAGGACCAATGCTATTAAATGATAAAATTAGATCGATCGTTGCAAAATACTCAAGATCCCCTGATCCTAAGCATTTGATTCTATCCATTTACTTTTCCCAAAAGATATAAATTTGTGAGGTGAACTGTACAACTAGTTAGGAATTAGTAGATTGTAACTATTCTTTTTGGACATATAATACTTTCATCATGGTGATCTTGTAACTTTGTTATTGATTTTAATGAAGAAGATTGCATGTAATTCATAATCATATTCTGAATATCTAAGAGCGGGGACTTCTAGAGACTTTGGGCCCCATGAAGACGAGATCTACTACTTCAATTGTGTTATAATTATTTATTTTTATTCATAACTATTTATTATTGTTAGTTTGTAAAGTTAGCACCATTTTGGTTACTGTGAGGATTGATGATTCTGGCTTGCATTTGTTGTTTAGTCGATATTCTAGATTTAGTTCTGTGTTAGATATGTGTCATACTCTTTATTGAATTAGTTATCTTAATTTCAGCATTAGATTGACTATTCATTCTAAAGTAATGTTATCACAGATTTCAAATCTAGAGTTGATTTCTTTCCATGAGATGTTTATATGGTTATATGTTGTTCAACTGTTATAGCATTCCTTCATGTTAAATGAATTAGTTTCAATACTATTTAGATTGTTGAGAGT
The DNA here is from genome assembly GCA_000404065.3 of Pinus taeda. Classification (NCBI taxonomy): domain Eukaryota; kingdom Viridiplantae; phylum Streptophyta; class Pinopsida; order Pinales; family Pinaceae; genus Pinus; species Pinus taeda. The sequence continues at coordinate 38,364 of APFE030172695.1, forward strand.
GGTTCTTTCTATTTTCTTTCTGATTCAGTTTCTTGCAGAATAGATTAAGTAGAATTGATAGTGCATTATGAATTCTTTCAAAATTGTTTGGATTGAATTTAGAAAGATAGACATTATAAATTGCAACGATTCCAACCTTTCATTATGAATTGACCTCTAAACTCAATGCATATATAGTGCTGACACACTTGAAATGAAAAGACTTTCCCTAGGTTGATGATTAATGTAGGTATTAATATTGCTTGTAATAAGACATCTTAGTGCACCAACAATCATTGGTTTCATTCAACGACTCATGTAGTGGCCAATTAAAGTAATCTATGGAGTAGCACCCACACCCACAGATATTTGTCTCTCAAAATCGAACATTATTGCAACAACGATTGAATCTTATAGATCTACTCTCTCCTCCACTTTTATCATCATTCCTATGAACAAAAGAAATCATTAATTTAGGTTGAACGATTACATTATTTGTTATTTAAAACAACTTAATATTAAATCCTAAGTTGAAAAATTAGAATTTTAAAATTTTTTAAAATACATTTTGAGGGCATGAACAATATTTTTGGGAGTCAAAATTTTCTTATGCTACAGTTCTACATAGACGCCTTTTTATGGTCCAAGAATCTAGTCAATTTGTGATCTAACATGAAACTTATGATATATATATTTATTTTGACTTGGCTTAAATTATAGAATATGTTTAAAATGGGAAACCGAATTAAGTACGACTCTTCATATCTCACAAATTGACCTATCTTGTTGACAACCATGGTACACTAGGATGTCATGTCAACCCACTTTAATGAAATAGCCAAGTGTGGACATGATATAAGAGGATTTCATGATAGTGCATGTTAATCATGCATATGGAGCTAGCCATGTGTAGGAGTTCAAGAAGATTCTAGGACCAAAACCATAACTTTAATTGAATGTTAAAGGGGTCAAAAATTTATCCCTCGAAAACTATTGGGGGATGCTAAATAATTAGCCACCAGAAGGAGAAGGTATTTCATTCTATGTTATTGTATTTGTTTCATAGTTGATTCCAACATCTAGGAGTCTAAATTTAGAGAGAAAACAAATGGGATAAGATTCTATAACATCCTTACAAGCCAAACATCTATAAGTTACGGAGGAGAACAAAGGAGGATAAGATTATATTGGATTCTTAGAGACCACATGTCTGATGCGAATTCATAAGAAATGCTACTTTCTTTGTATTTGCATATGCCTTTATTGGATAAAATAGAGTAAATTGGATTCACTATCTAGATGGGTTTTCTTCCATACAAGTTTGCTAGAAAAAATCTTATTTACATTTATTGATGGTGCTTGTTTTTTTCCTTCCAAAAGGAATTGAGCAAGTTCTAATACAACTTTTTAATGATAATCTATGGAAAATCTACTCACACTACCATGGAAAGCTCGAGTACAAATAGTTAAAACTTGGCTCACAAGAATTATATGCTATCAGCATGTTTATGGGCTCTTAGAGAAGAATACTATACAATATTTAAACAAATGATGTAGACTAAAAGTTTATTCACATAAATGAAAAAAAATGCTCAAAAAACCAACTCTATTTAATAATGACCAATAGAAATTATCAAGACACATATAATCACATAGAAATGTAAGCATTACAAATTTCCATGTCAAAATATTTCTACCATTCTCTATTTAATAATGACTTATAAACTTTGTAAAGACATATATAATCATATAGGCATGTAAGCATGACACATTCCAACATCAAAACATTTCTATCATTCTACTTTACAACTACAACTCTATTCAATAATGACCAATAGACATTATAAAGACATATAACCATATAGACATCTAAGCATGACACATTCCCACATCAAAAAAATTATATCATTCTATTTTACAATTGCAACTCTATTTAATAATTACTAATAGACATTATAAAGACATATATAATCACATAGACATGTTCCCATGTCAAAATATTTTACCATTCTTTATTTAATAATGACATATAAACTTTATAAAGACATATATAATTACATAAACATGTAACCATGACACATTCCCACATCAAAATATTTTTATCATTTTACTCTACAAATGCAACTCTATTTAATAATTACCAATAAACATTATAAAGACATATAATCACATAAATATATAACCATTACACATTCCCTTGTCAAAATATTGCCACCATTCTCTTTTTAATAATGACTAATAAACTTTATAAAAACATATATAATCACATAAACCTGCATGCCACATTCCCATATCAAAACATTTCTATCATTCTATTTTACAACTGATAGTTAAATTAAAATAAGTTATATCATTTAAAATAATAATAAAATTTAAAAAATAACCACCAACCAAAAAAATTAACAAAGATCAATAAATATTATTCACGTAAATATGTAAGCCTTACGCATTGCTACATCAGAATATTTATATTATTCTGCTTTATATCTAAAATGGATTGTATCATTTAAAATAATAATGACTAAGATAAGTATGGCATAAAAACATATATGATGACACGGAAAACTAAACCCTGCACATTCCAACATCAAAACAAATATATCATTCTATAACTTTGCAGCTAGTGGTTAAACTAAAAGGAATTATACAATTTAAAATAATAATGACTACGTATGTGTTAATAAATACCTATGCTTTATAATAGTGGGAGAGCTTGAGCCACGTTTCGTACGTACATAGGTTTTATATAATAAGTCTACAATATATTTAATAATGTTATTGGGTTGTATATATTTATTTTTATATTTATATTTGTCTAAATTTAAAAATAAGTATATATAGCCAAACAGCATTAAATATTTTATAAACTTATAAATATTACTTGCTATTTCTCAAACACCTAAACACCTAAATTGTGACAAGTATTATTCAAATAAATACAACAGATAACAAGTACAGCAAAGTGTACAGAAATCTAATGTATAAACAAAAAAACATAATGAATCTAAAAAACATACATTATCAATTATCACATGAAACTGAAGTGAAAAAAATCTTATAAATAAAAATTCTAATAGGTTCATAAATTTAGAGAATAGTTTTAGGAATTAATTACATCTTAAAGATTAGATCAAAGTTTCAAACCAACTAATATTTATGGAAAATAATCTTTAAAATTTGTGATCTACAGCCGTGAACAATGGTCAGCTGATACTATAAACTCTTCATAATTCAACCACTGATATCATAATTACGTCATTATCATTATGTAACGCCTTATCCTTTTGTCTTAAATTATTCGATATAGAGTCATTATAGTTGCCTATCTTTTTTATTATTATTATAGTGCCTTATCATTTCTCAGAGGACCACTTTAGAATTTCTCACACGGCCACTTTATAATTGGTATGGAAAATATCTCCATTTTTATTATCAAAGGCAGAATCATTTCCACTAACCCAATAATTTTATCCAAATATCAAAGGTTGGATGTGATCGGTGACACCAAGTAGATGTCTATGGATATTCTTGCTTGTGATTATGACTGCGTTACATCGTTTTTTTGGATCGAGAGTTTGGCACTATTTTCAGTGATTGTTTCGAACCAAATGATAACCTAATATTTATTGAAAATTCAAAGCGTTTCTTCACTTATTTATAATGTTGAGAAGAAAATAAGAAAATAATATTAATAGATATGAACATATGTGATGAATACCGCTGTGAAATGATATGACAATGATAGCTGGTACTTTATCATCATTAACGTTTTCAAAAGTAGCAGAGACCAATTTATTAGATTATTAGATTACAAAATACACCCCTCCACCATTGTTTTATTAGATTATGTTCTGAGATTTTGTGACATTCTTATAAGACAATATGATTCCTAATCTGTACAGTCATGGCTTTACTGTAAATAGACACGAGAATTAAGAAGTTTTGACTCAGTCAATTTATGTTTTTGATTCACTAAATTTAGTTATGTGATATTTTTCATATATGTATGGTCTGTATGGTCCTATTAGATATAGAAACACTTATTTGAACTTTAAATTATTTAAATGATTGACAAAACAAAATTTAAAAAACAATTGATTTCAGAAAAGAAATTTATTGGTAACAATTTTTTATATAATATTTAAAATATCAGTGACTTGGCTGTTTCAATTCAGGTGCTTTTTGGTTCATAATTTTTTTCTTTTTTAATTTCGGAAGAACCAGTAATTGAGCTAGGTCAATTTCAATTAGCCTATAATACCGGCTAACACAATTCAATGTGGATTTTGAATTTAAGCCTTTTTTTTCCAACATTTCATTAAGAATCATTATAATAAATGTCCCAGACCTAATCTATTGTTTAAAATTATATTTTATTGAAAATAAAAACATAAATTAATTAATAAATTAAAATTAAGATAACTTCTTTTTGTCATTTGAAAAATTATACATAATTAAAAATATAGAATAAAGTGAATTTATGTTAACTTGCTTTTCCTCCTATTTAATCATTTTTCAAAAACTTATTATTTATTCGTGTTAATTTCTTTCTCTTTATGGCTTTTAATATTTAGGTTAGGTGATCAGATTGTATATTATCTTTTCTTTTTCAGCTCTAAGTTTTTAAGTATTGAAAAATATTGAAATAAATTTATTGAAAAATGTTTTAAACATCTTATTTTAAATTATAATATATAATTTTTAAAATATAAATTGTAAATATTTATTGAAAAAATTTACCATATCATATTGGTATGAAATCTAAACCTAATAAATTATAGATAACTATTTCCAAAAATAATAAATTATGGCCATTCATGTTTAACCATATGAAGATAGAAGGCAATCATATTAACTAATTATCAACATGGTCTTCTAATGCCTATCATAGTCTAACTTATAGTTTAGCTTAGTCCACTACACTTAATCATAGTCAGCTTTGCAAAACAATAGGTAATTATAGCCAAGCTTGCTCTACCATAATTAAATATGGATAACATGAGAAACTTTGTTGACCATGATTAATCATGGGTAACTATAGTCTTCCAATAGTAACCATAAACAACCATGGTCAAAAGTGGATATAGGTAATTTTCATCATCAAACATGGTCAACCATATAAAACATCCTCAAACATGGTATACCATAGTCATCATGGTCAACTATGGTAGGGAGAGTGTAGGTGTAATGTAAGAAAGTAAACATTAGAGATGTTGTAGCATCCCTAAAAAGTTCAAAGTAATAAAAATGATAAAATTCAATTTGTTAGAAGTTAAGATTGATTTTTCCTTATAAATTAAAATAATGATTATGTAACCCTATTTAAATTTAATTAATAAGCACATTAAAAACTTCAATACTTACAATAGGCTTACAATATAACAATATTTTTTACCATGGATATTCACACTGGCCTTACCACATATATTATTAATTTGTAAATGAACTTTGCTACGATATCATGGGCCAATACATGGCTCATCAATACCACATGCCCAAAACGATCTCTTATTTCACAATCAAAATATTTTATAAATATTTCACCTCACTTTAATTTATAACATTTTTTAATTAAATCTAAAACAAAAAAATTATAATTACTTTTAGCATATATCTAAACCCTATCACATTAAATATATAAGATATAAATAGTACTAAAAATTATGATCCATACCATTAAGTTAAAATAAAATTTTGTTAACTATTATTTAAATTGTATTATAAGCACATAAAAACTAATACTACCAAGTATAACAAACTTTTAAACCATGGATATTCACCTCACCTTTAAGATGGATATTATTAAATTTGAATAGGCTTGTTGCAATATAGGGACAATACTATGCTTATTAATACCGCTTAGCAAAAACCACTCAACATTGTCACAACAATTTATATATATATATATATATATATATAATATATATATAAATATATATATACATTGGGATGGATTTATCAAGTTGTGAATAGGCTTTGTTAAATACCATGGGTCAATACTTTGCTTTATGAATACACATGCCAAAAACCATATCTCATTTCACAATCAAATATTTTATACAATAAATTTTTATTAATTTAATTTTACTAAATTTTGGGTTGAATGCTCTCAAGCCCAGGAAGGAAGAGATGTCATAAATTCATGGTATGTTCTGTTATCTAAATATTTTGCCTATGTATGATTTCATAAAAAAATTAAAAATGAAAAAAATATACTAATTAAAAACTTTGACTCATTGGAATTAGATAAAATGAAATTAAATTTAAAAAATTAAATTAAAATAAACCAACTACATTCAATTCTTAACTATGGCTCTATTAACTCCTAGAGGATCAATCTCTATAGTTACAAATTCAATAATTAAAATTATAAACCAACCCTATATCCATACTTAGCATTGGATCTATCAATCTCCAAAGGGGATCAAATCTCGAGTGTAAATCTTCAAATATTAAATGCATTTTTGAGTACATAAATGGATCCATCTAGATCCATCTAGATTTGCACCTCTAGAGATTTAGTCCCTCTCATAACTTGATAGATCTGAACTTAAGATGGATCTACGCTGGTTTAATAATAATTTTATTTTATTTAGTTTAATTTTTATTTATGTAATTTCACTACATTAAAATGTTTTTATTAATATTTTTATTTTTTTTTAATATAATCTTGACTCGCGTTTAATTTTTATTTTTTATGTAATTCACTTACATTAAAGATGTTTTAATTATATTTTTTTTTTTATTTTTATATAATTTGACTCGCTCAAAATGTTAGATAACATTTAATTAACAGGACATTACAATATCTCTTCCAATTGGGATGGAGAGCGCTCTCACCCAAAATTTTAATAAAATTAAATTAAATTATAAAATATTTTGATTGTTAAATGAGAGATGATTTTTGGGCATGTGGTATTAATGGGCCGTGGTATTGGCCCGTATAATGATATGGTTAATAAAATCTATGGTAAATTGGGCTATGTATCCATGGTTAAGAATCAAGTCATGAAATGTTAGCTTATGAGTGAATGGCAAACAAGTTAGCGAACACAAGTTGATAAGCAAAAGAAACTCAAGTGGTAGCATGATCCAGGAGCAGGGGACTCAGAGAAAAGCATGCACTTTCTATGTTTTTTTTCCAGTTAAAAATATAGCGGGGACTTAGAGAAAAGCATGCACTTTCTATGTTTCTTTTCCAGCTAAAAATATGCTTTTTTTCTTAGTTAAAAATAGGAAAGTAAAAAATTATGTAAATATTCTTTTCCTAAATAAAAGAATAGAATTGGGATAAGAATTCTATGTTTCCAGTGAAAATTAAGATAAGGATGGGGAAAAGCTTCGAGCTTTAAATCACTATGTAAAAAGGGAAAAAGCCTGCTTTTTCCAGGAGATAAGGAGGGAGAAGATTCATGTATGTATCATTTACTTATAAATAAAATGGCAGCAAGCTCTCAAAAGAGAGAGAGAGGGAGGAGAGTGCCAGAAATATTGTTATGAAAATTCCTCTCGCTGGTTTGGAAAAATTTTGTGATATTTTGTTAAATTGTATGCATGCATCCAGTAGTTAATTGACTGTGGGTATTGAATTGTGGAATGATAAAATTGGGGCGCAATTTCCTGTTAAAGAATACGATGCATGGGCTTCCTTATTCTTCTGGTCTATACGGAATTAGATGTGTATTAAAAGGCTTTAATATGTTATGAAGTCGCTGTAAAGACTTTGAATTTGTATACATGCATGTAAAAGTACTGTAGCTGCGCAAGAGCTCTTCAATATGGTTGGTTGAAACCCATCGAAAACCTTCATAATTTGAGGTGTAGTGAAGCAGAGTAGTCACTTACATTTTTAATGGAAAATCAAGGCCTGCAAGCAATTTGGAGTTCCTCTCGAAATGGCAGATCAACATCGGCTGCCTGGTAACTTAACAACCAACACTTAAGAGATTCAGTTGCGAGTTCAGACACAGACTCAAAGGATTCACACGCAGGTTCAATTGAATTAAGTTTCTGAGTTTAAACTTCTGTTGGTGGAGAATTAAAGCGCTTCCATGTATGAGGCTGCGGGGTTTTAACTTTTGTAGATGTATAATTATTGGTCAAATTGATCCAGAGGCGGAGCTGCCATATTAATAGTGAGTTTGCTGGTGCGCGCATTTATTTTATCTTAATCGGGATTTTAAAATTCAAGACATAAAAGTCCTATGAAGTATTTGAACCTGAAACGCAAGAAAGGGGAATTTCTCAACAAGAGAATAGGAATTGCACTCTTTTAGGCGAGGTAATTCAAAGATCCTGGTATGTGCAGGTCTACCCTGCATCAAGTGGTATCAGAGCGGGGAATATTTTCTTGAAGAAGTTTGTTTTTTTTAGTATGTGCTTTTGAAGAACTGAAGAAAGTTTTGTTGAAGATCTGATATGTAGCATACACAAGTGAACATGATTGCAGCAGTGGAAAGAAGACAAGATCAGGCAAGATCTTAAAGGTAAGATTGTTTTTCTGATTTGAAATCTGTAAACGAAGTTTATGGTTGTAGAGAAGGTGGCAGTGAACTTGGCATTCAGCTGAAGGCTGGATAGAGAGGACAACTTAAGTGTTCTCAGGAGAGAGTGGGAGATTGCAGAAGCCTAAAGGGAGCAAAGGTGTTGCTCAGAAAGAGGTTCCAGACGGAGGACCTGGGCTTACCAAAAGACTAAGTGAGGAGAGCTTAGTGAGGTAATATTGCAGCTAGGAGGACTAGCTGTTGCATAGGCTTGTTGTAAAGGAGCTCGTGAAGAAAGAACGAGAAGAAGATGACTACAAATAGTCATAGCAGAGGTTCAGGAAAAAGCCACAGTAGAGGACATAAGAAAGAGGATGCCAAGATAAATGGCAAGAAGATGAGTCAAGAGGAATTTGAAACGGGACAAGGAGAATTTCTGAGAGATAGTGAAGATGAAGGCTTGAAGACTGAAACTTCAAGTAAGGACAAGCGGTCACATGGTTTTAAATCTCACAATTCGTGTATGAATGGAGCGACTGTAAATGATGATGTGATGCTCTAACAATGCTAGAAAGAAATTGCACTTTTGGAATACTGGTTGGAGAATCCAAGATGTGACAGGAAACAATACAGCAGATGGAAGAGTTCAATACAGTGAACAAGTACAGGAAATTGCCATGGAGCAGATGACATGGGAGGAAGACTGGTTGACAGTCCTGAGAATTCTTCAGAGGATTCTTTGAGAAGTTTGGATCAGCATACTGATGTGCTAATAATGGAAGATTGAGAACAGTATACTGAGATGCTATCAAAGGAGTACAAGGCACTGATGCCTTATGATTTTTATTCTAACGAGTCTTTTGTGAATGCAGGTATTGTTGTAGAATATTTGACTCAGTTGAGTAGTCAAATGCAGGGAGAAGAAGTTTTCTGTACCAGAAGACAAGAGGGTATGGATGATCGGGTGATGTGGGAACAGAAACAAGAATAAGAGCAAGAAGTCAACATATAACAGGACAGACTGAGCAAGCCATCTTAGCTCAGCAGGCAACAAGAAATCAACAGTTTGAAGAATTATTGAACAAAGAAATTGAGCTCATTAGAAGAATCATGGTAAAATCATCTCAGCAGAAGACATCAGCAAGGAAGAGAAGCAACGGAAGCAGCAGCAAGATGAAAATAGAGACAGATTATGAAAGTGCAGCTAATGGAGCAAGACAACGTAAAATATGGAGACCTGGAGAAAGGCAGCAAGTAACAGCAGATGGGGACTTGCAGAACAAAGTATGGGATCCAGGCAGACAAGATAAAAAAAAAGAGCATGATCAGGAGATCATGATCATTTTCAACCTTGGGAGTCTGATGCAGGAGCAGGGGACTCAGAGAAAAGCATGCACTTTCTATGTTTTTTTTCCAGTTAAAAATATGTTTTTTTTCTCAGTTAAAAATAGGAAAGTAAAAAATTATGTAAATATTCTTTTCCTAAATAAAAGGATAGAATTGGGATAAGAATTCTATGTTTCCAGTTAAAATTAAGATAAGGATGGGAAAAGCTTCGAGCTTTAAATCACTATGTAAAAACGGAAAAAGCTTGCTTTTTCCAAGAGATAAGGAGAAGATCTTTCCTTATGTATGTATCATTTAATTATAAATAAAATGGCAGCAAGCTCTCAAAAGAGAGAGAGAGGGAGGAGCGTGCCAGAAATATTGCTATGAAAATTCCTCTCACTGGTTTGGAAAAATTTTGTGGTATTTTGTTAAATTGTATGCATGCATCCAGTAGTTAATTGACTGTGGGTATTGAATTGTGGAATGATAAAATTGGGGCGCAATTTCCTGTTAAAGTATACGATGCATGGGCTTCCTTATTCTTCTGGTCTATACGGCATTAGTTGTGTATTAAAAGGCTTTAATATGTTATGAAGTCGCTGTAAAGACTTTGAATTTGTATACATGCATGTAAAGGTACTGTAGCTGTGCAAGAGATCTTCAATATGGTTGGTTGAAACCCATCGAAAACCTTCATAATTTGAGGTGTAGTGAAGTAGAGCAGTCACTTACGGTTTTAATGGAAAATCAAGGCCCGCAAGCAATTTGGAGTTCCTCTCGAAATGGCAGATCAACTTCGGCTGCCTGGTAACTTAACAACCAACACTTAAGAGATTCAGTTGCGAGTTTAGATGCAGACTCAAATCATTCACAGGCAGGTTCAATTGAATTAAACTTCTAAGTTTAAACTTCTGTTGGTGGAGAATTAAAGCGCTTCCATGTATGAGGCCGCGGGGTTTTAACTTTTGTAGATGTATAATTATTGGTCAAATGGATCCAGAAGCGGAGGTGCCATATTAATGGTGAGTTTGCTGGTGCACGCATTTATTTTATCTTAATCGGGATTTTAAAATTCAAGACATAAAAGTCCTATGAAGTATTTGAACCTGAAATGCAAGAAAGGGTAATTTCTCAACAAGAGAATAGGAATTGCACTCTTTTAGGCGAAGTAATTCGAAGATCTTGGTATGTGCAGGTCTACCGTGCATCAAGTGGTATCAGAGCGGGGAATATTTTCTTGAAGAAGTTTGTTTTTTTTAGTATGTTTTTTTGAAGAACTGAAGAAAGTTTTGTTGAAGATCTGATATGCAGCATACACAAGTGAACAGGATTGTAGCAGTGGAAAGAAGACAAGATCAGGCAAGATCTTAAAGGTGAGATTGTTTTTCTGATTTGGAATTTGTAAACAAAGTTTATGGTTGTAGAGAAGGTGGCAGTGAACCTGGCATTCAGCTGAAGGCTGGATAGAGAGGACAACTTAAGTGTTCTCAGGAGAGAGTGGGAGATTGCAGAAGCCTAGAGGGAGCAAAGGTGTTGCTCAGAAAGAGGTTCCAGATGGAGGACCCGTGCTTACCAGAAGACTAAGTGAGGAGAGCTTAGTGAGGTAATATTGCAGCTAGGAGGACTAACTGTTGCAGAGGCTTGTTGCAAAGGAGCTCGTGAAGAAAGAACGAGAAGAAGATGACTACAAATAGTCATAGCAGAGGTTCAGGAAAAAGCCACAGTAGAGGACATAAGAAAGAGAATGCCAAGATAAATGGCAAGAAGATGAGTCAAGATGAATTTGGAATGGAACAAGGAGAATTTCTGAGAGATAGTGAAGATGAAGGCTTGAAGACTGAAACTTCAAGTAAGGACAAGCGGTCACATGGTTTTAAATCTCACAATTTGTGTATGAATGCAGGGACTGTAAATGATGATGTGATGCTCCAACAATGCTACAAAGAAATTTCATTGTTGGAATACTGGTTGGAGAATCCAGGATGTGACAGGAAAAATGCAGCAGATGGAAGAGTTCAATACAGTGAACAAGTACAGGAAATTGCCATGGAGCAGATGACATGGGAGGAAGACTAGTTGACAGTCCTGAGAATTCTTCAGAGGATTCTTTGAGAAGTTTGGATCAGCATACTGATGTGCTAATAATGGAGGATTGAGAACAGTATACTGAGATGCTATCAAAGGAGTACAAGGCACTGATGCCTTATGATTTTTATTCTAACGAGTCTTTTGTGAATGCAGGTATTGTTGTAGAATATTTGACTCAGTTGAGTAGTCAAATGCAGGGAGAAGAAGTTTTCTATTCCAGAAGACAAGAGGGTATGGATGATCGGGTGGCAGTGGGAATAGAAACAAGAATAAGAGCAAGAAGTCAACATATAACAGGACAGACTGAGCAAGCCATCTTAGCTCAGCAGGCAGCAAGAAATCAATAGTTTGAAGAATTATTGAACAAAGAAATTGAGCTCATTATAAGAATCATGGTAAAATCATCTCAGCGGAAGACATCAGCAAGGAAGAGAAGCAACGGAAGCAGCAGCAAGATGAAAACAGAGACAGATTATGAAAGTGCAGCTAATGGAGCAAGACAACGTAAAATATGGAGACCTGGAGAAAGGCAGCAAGTAACAGCAGATGGGGACTTGCAGAACAAAGTATGGGATCTAGGCAGACAAGATAAAAAAAAAAGAGCATGATCAGGAGATCATGATCATTTTCAACCTTGGGAGTTTGATGCAGGAGCAGGGGACTCAGAGAAAAGCATGCACTTTCTATGTTTTTTTTCCAGTTAAAAATATGTTTTTTTTCTCAGTTAAAAATAGGAAAGTAAAAAATTATGTAAATATTCTTTTCCTAAATAAAAGGATAGAATTGGGATAAGAATTCTATGTTTCCAGTTAAAATTAAGATAAGGATGGGGAAAAGCTTCGAGCTTTAAATCACTATGTAAAAACGGAAAAAGCCTGCTTTTTCCAGGAGATAAGGAGAAGATCTTTCCTTATGTATGTATCATTTAATTATAAATAAAATGGCAGCAAGCTCTCAAAAGAGAGAGAGAGGGAGGAGCGTGCCAGAAATATTGTTATGAAAATTCCTCACACTGGTTTGGAAAAATTTTGTGGTATTTTGTTAAATCGTATGCATGCATCCAGTAGTTAATTGACTGTGGGTATTGAATTGTGGAATGATAAAATTGGGGCGTAATTTCCTGTTCAAGTATACGATGCATGGGCTTCCTTATTCTTCTGGTCTATACGGCATTAGATGTGTATTAAAAGGCTTTAATATGTTATGAAGTCGCTGTAAAGACTTTGAATTTGTATACATGCATGTAAAAGTATTGTAGCTGCGCAAGAGCTCTTCAATATGGTTGGTTGAAACCCATCGAAAACCTTCATAATTTGAGGTGTACTGAAGTAGAGCAGTCACTTACATTTTTAATGGAAAATCAAGGCCTGCAAGCAATTTGGAGTTCCTCTCGAAATGGCAGATCAACTTCGGCTGCCTGGTAACTTAACAACCAACACTTAAGAGATTTAGTTGCGAGTTCAGACGCAGACTCAAATGATTCACAGGCAGGTTCAATTGAATTAAACTTCTGAGTTTAAACTTCTGTTGGTGGAGAATTAAAGTGCTTCCATGTATGAGGCCGCAGGGTTTTAACTTTTGTAGATGTATAATTATTGGTCAAACAGATCCAGAAGCGGAGGTGCCATATTAATGGTGAGTTTGCTGGTGCGCGCATTTATTTTATCTCAATCAGGATTTTAAAATTCAAGACATAAAAGTCCTATGAAGTATTTGAACCTGAAACGCAAGAAAGGGGAATTTCTCAACAAGAGAATAGGAATTGCACTCTTTTAGGCGAGGTAATTCGAAGATCCTGGTATGTGCAGGTCTACCCTGCATCATAGCGTAAGTACCTGGGCAATGCAAGACACATTACTAAGGATGGTTGGTAGGGCGGCTCCAAAATAAAACCAAGGAAAATTTTTCAAGGATGGTTATGGCCACTACAACAAGCTCACATTTGCACAGTTGATTAGGTTGGCCCTAAAGAAAATTGGACACCCTTGGAAGTCTATAAACAAAACTGACATCAACCTCATTTGGAGATGATCATGAAGAATTATTCTATCCTCTTCTTTGTTTTTGGCTCACATGGTTTTGAGGAAGTTCATGGAGAGTGACTCACATAGATCTGCAATTATAGGATCCAAAGCTCACACACGTGTCTAGGGTTTTGGGCGACAAATGCAGGCTGTCACTAGAATATTTTAACTATGATCAAAGGCATGCGGGCTCATGCATGCAGTTGAGGGGTTTCAACAACATCTACGACACTCTCTCCATGCGGTTGAGACAAAGGTTTTTTGTTTTCAATTGATCTAAGATTTTTTTAGTTGATCACAGAGTTTGACAGTTGACTGTAGACATTGACAGTTAACCACAGGCTTCTAAATTAGGGTTTTGTATTATTAGCATTATTGGGTTCATCTCATGGAATTTTTTCAGTTGCTTTTCTTGGATAGGTTTATGATTGAAGATATCAATCATTGTACTCTATGTTGCTGAATTGTTCAATGAAAATCTAATAAGAAGAAGAATTTTAAAGGGTTTCCCCATAGTGGCTTTTTCCCTAGTCTTTGACCAATCATGGTGCCTCTATGTGTGAATTAATTCCTTCTATTGTTCTATTATTCTCTGTTACATTTATGATCATATTTGTCTTTCTATATAGTTGCATATGTTGTTGAATAATGATGTAAATTTGAACAATGTTATGATGTTGTGGGGTGAATTTAATATGGGAATAATGAAATGCAATTATCAATCCAAAGAACAATATAGCCCTAAGAGAAATTAATAAGTACCATGACAGATTCACTTTAGGGACACGAACATTTCTTCATTGTCAGTGAGCCTGGACAATACGCCGATCAATTTTCTTGCTTCTAACCTCCCCTCACAGGAAGCATTTCTGATTTCACCCATTATTTATTTCTTTACATATAGAGTTCTGCTTCGATACTTAATTATTTCATGGGGTGGAAGATAGATCTTGACTTGTTGAGAGAAGAACATGTTGTCCCATTAGAGAAGGATATTTATTCACCTCTGAAATGCAGTTCACTTGTTTAAGTTTCTTCCCCTCCTTACTCTACTTGACTAAGTTGACAAGATAGAACTGATCAAACAAAAGACCAACTAAAGAAGAGGATACTAGTCATGTATTCAAGCATCACAATTCCACTAAGGTTTTCTCCAAGGAATAACGCATTTTCCACTTCGACATCATCAAATAAATAGACAAGGCCCATGCAAAGAGAAAGAATAGGTAGAAAACCAAGCATTGGAAGTCGTACAATGTCCTCTGGAACTTTGCCATGCTCATTTTAGAAGAAGAACATGATCTCATAGAAGGTTTAGTATGATGGAACAAAAATGAAAGAAAAGGTAAAAGAAAAAAAAAAAAAACTAAACTAAATCTACTCCTAAACTAAAAAAGGATAGGACAAGCTTACATAAAATGAAATTTCCAATGCAACCAATGGACCATCACCTGATCTATATCATCAAGGTAATCAATGACAACAAATATCATCAAGAACAACATATGACAAGAAATATAAGACATGGCATGTTCCAAAATTCAAATATAGAATATGAAAGCATAAAAGTACAATAAGAAAGAATGTCCTAAACATTATGTTCATGCATCATGATGTTTGCACAAATCAGGATAAACTCACACATCAAAGAATCCATTCAAAATTCCAATCTTAGAAAACATGAAGAAAGGCAGGAACTTGTTTTTTGCAAAAGGAATTTCCAACTATGATTTCTCCAACCATTAATAAATAGGATCACGGTAAATAGGTGAAGGATCTTTAGGCTAATAGATAAGTTCATTTTCAATTTTTGTGGTCACGTCATGAGGACTCTTCCAAGGAATACTATTAACATTATCATGCTTGGAAAAACCATCAGTGTTATGAGGACTTGACATAACCATTAGAATAGGATGAAGTGTCTCGACATTTTGACATGCTTCCAAGTTATCTAAAGGTAGATCATCAAAGACTCATGACTTGGAATAATCAATAGTTAAAGAAACAATGTCATTACTAGATGAATAAATGAATACATCAAGGTAACCATGATCATAATTTGATTTCTCAAAGTGAAAGGAATCCTCATGATCTCATCAATCATAGAGAGGGTTTGATTGAAGACAGAAGATTCTATTATTTGTTTGTTTTGATTGATAGCATGAGGGATGAGATAGATCATGAAGACATAATTCTCCCTAACCTTGCTTCATTGAAAATCAATGTTCCACCATTCATGACTATAATCAGAATTAAAATTCTCAAAAAGTGACTCACTAAAAGATGGGAAATTCGTGATATGCTCATGGAATATGTCATAATAATGGGTGAGAGGTGAGGAAGAATTTGAAAGATAAAATGAAACAAAAACTTCCATTGCAAAATCTTGTTCGAAATCAAAATCCCATAGATAGTCATTAGGAAATACATCGTGAGTTTCTTGGCCTTCACTGACTCCATCTTGAACTTGATCTTCTTATGAATCGGAAAAAAAATCGTTATAACAAGTTGATGTGAAAACTCAATATCAATAGGATCAAAGGAAATAGTTAGTGGTGAATGAGGGTAGAAAATATGAATGATTAGATTAGGTTCAAAATTGGAACTTGAGTTCAAATATTTAATAGGAGGGGTGGGAGAAGGTGGTGATTGATCAATGGATTGAATTTTATTTTCTCAAACCTCAACTTGTGTGCATTGATTTGTTTCATTTATCAAAGAATGACAAGAAGACGAACACTCACAATGAAAAATAATTTCTCCTTTTGCATATTTGAGGGCTCCATAACAAAGAAATGTTGGGAGACTTTCGAAACATTTGAATTCAAATCAATTCAAAGAAATTTGAACAGATACTGAAATTTCTATTTCATAAATTCCCTATCTATTTCATCCTGAAAAAAATCATAACATAAGAGAATGAAATGATAAAAAAATATTCAAAATATACATCAGGTACTTTTCTAAGATGAATTACCTTTTTATAAACACTTTAATAACCATACATGTGAAAGGTGCGATGAATATCCTTGGAAATATGTTTGAAAGAATGAATAGAGGAAGTCGACAATGTATAACACCATTGTTTAACATGTGCTTTGAATGTAAGGATGAACAACCTCCAAGAAGTATGCATCACAATTAATTTCATGATAAGTGAAAAATTCAAGAAAGCATGAGGTGTGCTCAATAATGGTTATTCCACCCTCACCATTAATTAGATTCAACAGGTCTTGAATAATCCCCGAGAGCATTTTTATATTTGAAACATTTGAAAAACATGTTGGGGTTAAGATTTCTGAAGAAGTTATTTTAATATAAGAAAGTTTCAAACAGACTTCATGGGCTCAGCTTGTCATTTGGCCCTCCTAGTGCCCAAAACCCATTGATGGTGTTGGAATCTACCAACAAGGGGGGGCTCCCTGATGTGAATTCCCAATTAGATCCCATAATAATTGGAGTATGAGCCTCAATTGGAAAATGGTCATTTGCCAAAGTGGTGGTTTCAAAGGTGCGCCTTAGCTGCGATAAACACATAGAATGAGATATGCATGGATTTGGTGGAAGTAAGTGTATAAACATTGTATAGAATAAAATGTAATGCATGAAAGTTTGCATCACACTGGAGGTTAAATGAGTGAGTCCCTTAGAAGGGTGTAATAATACTTATCTTAAAAGAGGCACACGAGTGTTAGGAAACTAGTGAACAAAAAGATATAAAAGATAGATCAACACCTTAGAATTCAGCTTCTTCGAGGGGGCAACCTCCTCTACATTACAGAAATGAACAATTCTTGGATGATACAAATGAATAAAGCTCTCTTCTATATATAGGAGTCTATAGGGTCACAATATAATCAAGCCTACATAACAGTAATAACATAAGGGCACAAAAATAACAATAGTGGGCTTTTATGGGGCATACTAATAACAATACGGGGACAATAGGGGCACAATAATAACAATAAGCAATACAATGACAATAGTAATGGGGGAATCACTAGTATTATAGCGGCCTTACATTCCCCTCTACTTCCGAAAAGCATTGTCCTCAACACTTGAGTAGTTATGGATGCTTCTGTATAAAATTCTCATCCTCCCATGTGGAATCATTAGTGGATAAGTTCTTCCACTTGATGAGATACTCCAAAATTGATTGATTTTGTAGCTGTCAAGTTCTTTTTTCTGTGATTTCTTCTGGTTCCAATATGACTTTTCCTTCCTCGTTGAGTTCTGGCAATATTGTTTGAACTCGGAGCTTGTCACTTATAACCTTCCTTAAACATGAAACATGGAAACCTGAGTGCACTTAGGAAGCTGCAGGAAGCTCAAATTTGTATGCTATAGTACCAATCTTTTGCAGCACCTGGTACAGTCCATAATACTTTAGTGATAATTTATTATCCTTCTTAGCTTGCTTGAGGGACATTTGTTTATATGGTTTTAGCCATAGGAATAACCAGTCAGCTACATTGAAACTTCTTTCGTTGCGATTTTGACTTGCATGTTGTTTCATTCTATTTTGCGCCAACGTGAGATTATATTTTAAGATTAGAAGGACTTACTGTTGATGCTCGATGTGATGTTCCACAACTTGAAACCTAGAATTTTCTCTTAAATATTATGTGATGGATGGTCAATGATATCCATAAAGTGCCATAAATGGGGTACTTTTTGCTGCAGTATGGAAGGAAGTGTTATACCACCATTCAACAAAGATATCGTTCCAAACATTTGTTTACTATCTGAGTTTGCCAATAATATCGAGGATGATAAGATGAGCTATGAGCTAACTGAGTACCGAGACAAGAAAATAATTTTTTCCAAACATTTCCAGTGAAAATGGGATCTCTGTCACTTACAATAATCTTTGGGTTTCCATGTAGCTTTTGAATTGTTTCCATAAATGCAATAGAAACTGTACTGGCTTTAAATGGATGTGATAATGCAAAAAAGTGTACATACTTGGTAAGTATGTTGACTACCAACATGATGACACTCTTTCCTTTGGACTCAGGTCAACCTGTGATAAAATCCATTGAAACCTCCTTCTAACGTTGGCTTGGAATGGATGAAGGTTGTAATAGACCTGGGGTCTAAATTGTTTCAACTTTATTTTTTTGGCAAGCCAAACATTCCACCATAAAATTTTGAATATCTAATTTAAGGCCATCGGTTATTGGGAAATCTAGTGTCCACTAGGAGCTGCTAGTCCCACTAAGACAGGCAGCTATCTTATAAACAAACAAACCAAAACTACTTTCTCTTTCCTTTATGAGAAGTAGATAAGAGGGGAACAAAGGACACCAACCTCAGTCTTGTGCTTGGTTCCTTGCTGGGTTCCTCTCCCTTTTGATAGATCCTTGTCGCTCCTTCTTCGCTTACCCAGCTTCAAAGAGCACCTGTGGAATCAAAGCAGCATAATACTAACAAAGAAAAGAGATCTACAATCATAAACAATATAGGACTAGATATATATGACCACACAAATGCATATATCATCAAACATACAAGAATGTGGAGGAAAACTTGAATAACTTTATTAATATCAAGAATAGCAAAGAGGATTACAACCCATTTTTCTAACCCAGCGTCATCCTCTCAGCATGAAAGACCTTCTTCACCTCATGAAAAGCTTAGATCACCCAACACTATGATATTACACCAAGAAACCAACAACACTTCCTTACAAGATATAAGATTGCAGCCTCTAGATCTCTGTGATGAGGGATCCATATATAGATGATTGTAGGGGGGTGAGTCAACTTCTGGGATTTTGATTAGTGTCCTCTCTTTGATAGTTCTTGATTCCAATTGGAGATTGATGGTCTATTACTCATCCCTAGGCGAATTTAGAGAGGCAAGTGTCACAGGAGAAGTTTCTCAAAGATTCCATGATCATCCACCTTACAAACTGTCTCTGCCATTTGTTTACTCTCGCCCATCGCACCCTATAGAAGGGCTTTCCAGTATGCATCACACTTTTTACACTGAGCAGGTGAGATGCATCGCACCCTCTGCACTGGGCAGTCTGTATGGTCCAATTTTGACTAGTTCTGAGTAGTTTTCTGTGGAGAAGTTCTAAGAGATGATGTAATCAGCTGACCTTGTTCCCTTAGGGCATGAAGCAACAATTTTAGGGACTTAGAAGCCCTTTCTTTATGGACATATATGATTGGGGTCATAGTGCCCAAAAATGTCTATAACAGTTTCCCCCTAAAGCATGAGGTCGTTAATCTTTTGATGTCGGGTGAAATGCTTTATCATGAGGATTCGAAGTTTTTTCGAGCTGGAATGTGACCTGTAATAAGATACAATACAATACATTATCTTCATAATATTTTTCATGATCTAGCTGAGGCGGGTGTTCCCATGCTCAGATTTATGAATTCATTTTCATGTACGTAGGATAGACAACCATTTGTGTAGTATACTAATGTTTCAAACGGAGTCATCATCCTTTGATTCGGATGATCATCTATTTGGAAATGATGTACATTTGATGTCTTTATATTCCTAAATATATCACAGCCTGGATGGATGAAACTAGATCTGAGGTCATCAAACTCATTCAATATTCACTCAAAGTACAAGTCGATCCATGTGAAAGATGTTCTAGAGTCGAACATGGAAAGACACCACCTGATTACCAACCAATGATGTAAGTTGTTAACAGGCGTGAGAGGAATCACCGATAATGATGATGACCCTCAAGGTATGACAGTATAATTCACGTGGTGTGAGAAAGGGACTTGGCATCGAACACCACGTAAAATCTTTCAGTCGAAGGCCATTGATATAAACTTGTCATCGGAAGTGAGAAACTTGCCATTGAGGTGTGCAAGCTTCAAAGTACTGAAAGGGTTATTCCTAGGTCGACTTCTTGGATGATGAGTTGATGTTCACAAGAAGCGACCTGTCGTAGGAGGGCCTTAATGAATCCCACATCTACGACATGGAACAGAGCAAATGATTTTGGAGGTCAAAACGATCTGATGGTACAGGGTTCAGGGTGGCGGTCATGAAAGAATGGAGCGTGAATGTATTGCAGCGAATGAGACACGGGTGAATTCTTTGAGTGACTTCTCTTGAACATACCGATGACACTAAAATGGATTGGTAGTGTTAACCCCAAATATGGATGGTACGATGGGCCAATGGTGATATGAGCGGGGAACAGAGTAACCCAACTCGACTCGGACGTGGAGTGAAAGTGTCATGTTCAAGAGCGACTTGCTACCAATAAAGTTTCTTCAAGTTTTCTTCCCAATTTTCCCCAGTCATTGCTGACCAATACCACTTTATTTTTATCAAGCTTGAGGAGGATAACATATGCTTGTTCTATAATTTGTCCTTCAGGTGAACCTGTCGCTATGTTTTAACGAGCCTAGAGACAGTGAAACTCATTCTCGTCCATTTAAAACTTATTTCATTAAATTTGGAATTAAATAGTGGATCTAGAATTTCAAAATAACCAAAAAGCTCAATTTTTGTGATGTTCTTGTAATAAAAAATTTCCAATTTAATGAAATATGTGTTATTTGGACAAGTTTATTGCTATTGATTTTAACGAGTTTAACGAAAATGATAACTTGGTCCTTTTTCAATTTTAGAGAGTCTAAAAAGGGACGGAAAGGAAACTCCAATAATCCTTTTTCATCATATAATCCCTTAAGTCTGAAAAGGTATAAAATAATACAAAAGGGATGAATTTTTGATAGTTTTAACGAACCAAACAAGACAAGCGCTCGATCTTATTGTGTAATAATCCCTCAGGTCCAAAAAGATTAAAATCTATAGGAGTGATAACACTTTCGGTAGCTTTAACAAGATGGAGAGGCCAATCACTCAACAATCTTTTCATATTTTATGAGTCAGATGAAAAAATCTTAAAGGAGACTTGTTTTTTGAGGAACGGGTGATAATTTTGAGTAGCAACCAATTCCAGGTAAGGTTTAGAATTTTCCAATCATGGCAGTGTCACAAGGATGGCTAACAGAATCACTCGTCGCAGATGTTCCTCAAAAAGGGTAAACAATCAAATGGAGGCACATGATCGGATAAAACAGAGTGGAGGTGATGGTGAGAACACAACCAAGGCTCAAAAGTTGATGATAATGCATTCACAATGGTTATTTAACAGAGATTGGTTCATTTTTTAATGAGCTTAAACTCTAGGGGAAACATTTGCTCATTGCTTAGGTTTAATTTTTAACAAGCTTGAACTTCACATAAAAACTGCTCGTGATAATGGTCATTGATTATTTGATTCACTGTTAGCACTTTGTTCTTTCAATGGTCATACTATCTACTTAATTGCTTCATAAAACCAATTAGAAATGAAAACACATGCTTGAAAAATGAGTTAAAACACTAATACCTTACTCAAATTACGTGAATAGTAATTTAAAAGTGACTTTTACCTCTCATTTTACCATTTCACTTAAACTTGGTTTGTTGGAGCTCTGGAGGTGCTTTTCCCCCCTGATTTTCACTAGCTGATTTCGGGAGATTCTTTGGATGATTCTTGGTGCTGTCTGAACCAGGTAAGAGCTAAACCTGAGCTCTTCAGTTGCATTCCTTCCTTTTTGAATTCTGAGCATGTTTCCCTATTTATCTGAGCCCTTAGGGTTAGAAAAATTCACCCTGGCTCCATTGCACCCTTCCTATATCGATAGGTGTGATGCATAATGGCATGGCCATTGCTCAATCATTTTGCATCTCACCCAGTACACTACTGGGGTGCAATGGGCATAAGGAGGGAAACTTTTGCATTATTTTCTCATGGAATTTTTGCCTGTTTTTTACCAAATCAGGACCCTGACTCTTCTCTTGTTTGTTTTTCAGAGATTCATCAGAGTAAAATGGTTGTTACATGGTGAGAATGTGAGCATGAAGAAGAAGACATGGTTTCTTTACATGATCCGGGTACGATAACTGCACTGCGGAATTGTGGCCTGCTCAAGTTTTTCCTCATCTCTACCATGAGGCAACAAATCAACATGTTGCATTATTTTCTCGATGCATGGGATCCTACCAACTATCGTGGACATCTATTTTTTGACCAGTTTATTGAGGCGTGGTGCCCCTCTCTCATTATCAAGTTCCACCCGTGGGGGCGAATCCGTGAGAGATTATATTTGCTGGTACTGCAGAGAGGGATCTCAGTCGAGTAGGGATGGCAAGATCAACATCCGAGATGTCACTGACTGGTCCTTGAGGACCATTCTATTCACTTTCGCTAGACTGGCTGGTAGTGTTGCTCTTCACGTGGCTAACAGGTCTTATATGCAGTATGCCTTGGAATGCCTCGAACCGAAGGTGTTCAACTGGTGTGATGCAATATTCCCTGTGATGAAAGAACAACTGACCAAGGTAAAAAATGGAAGATCCAAGAATTTTGGATATGGTTCTATTTTGACTGCTTTTTCCTTGGAAAAGATCCCACTGATGCAGCCGCAGTATATTTAAATTGGTTTACCTCCACCGACTAAGCCACAGATGCAGAGATGGGTTGACCTCATGGCTCGACATGCTGGTCAGTCCCAAATTTGTTTCTCTGACACCTTCTTTGAGTGGTTCAACCCCCAGGAGATGGTTTGTGTCGAGTGTCCATATGCTGGTACAGAGGTGACCCGAATTTGGTGCTGCCAGCTGGAGAGCAGTGGGGTGCTATAGGTAAATTCTTTGACCATATCTCTGTTTATTGTTTTCATAATGTTCTTATTCTTTCTTTGATCAAGACTAATCAATACTCATGTGCTCATGCAGACATTGGACCAGTTCGACCAGCAGTATGCCTGAGAGAACCAGCTACCGCTCCGGCAGGAGAGGCTGTGGAGAGGGCCATCCTTCGCGACCTTGATGTGGCCAAGACTCTTTTAGCATTACGGGATCAGTTCAAGGGTCTCACTCTTGGTATTCTGGACATGAGGATCAACAAGTTGCCTTTGAGGCTGTAGTGACATACTACTGGTGTGCCGAGTCGATGGACTAGGCTTTTACACATGATTGCACAGGCGATGACTTGTTATCACCAGCATCATTAGACTAGGGTGCCCCCTAGCATTTTGCATTTTGGGTCATTTGACCGATTTTGTCTTGGTAATAGAACATTATGTGTAAACCATAAACATTTATATATATATATATATATATATATATTTTATTTTTGGAGCTTTATTTTGGTTAAGTTACATGATCCTGATGCAAATAATGATGCAATGCTTCTTTTTATAAATGTCGCAAATGTCTATCTAACACATAATTTGCCAATGAGTCTATTAATGTATTTAAATTTTTGGAAATATGTTGATATTGAATATAATTGAACCGTCTTTCCAAAATCTTGACCCTTAGGAACATACTGTAGATAGCCAGATTCCGTACAGAGTAGATACTAGTGAGTTGTAAAATGACGAGTTGTGAGTCTAGCCTGATGACAAGTCAGCTTATGCCATGCGTGATGGCGTCAGAGAGGACTTCTATCAACATGTTGTATTCAACGATATTTTTTGTTGACCGACTAATACATACCCCTCTAATACTCACTAACTCGCTACTAGGATTAAAAATGGCCCAGGCCGCAGAAGATATGTTCCGCGAACTACGACTTGCTCCGACGGCATATCCAACAAATGGTTCCAATAGGTTTGAAATCTAAAACAAATGTAAAAAGTGGATTAGCTAACCAAAAAAATCACCCTTAGTGAAAACAAAAATATAACAAAAGCATAGGGGTTACTACACTGAGTTAAGCATAGTAACGCTTGAGGTACAACCCATTGCGGGGTTGCGCCAGTGGAATCCCATCATAATCCACCAAGTTGTAGGCTCCTTTTGCTAATACATGCTTAACAATATAGGGACCCATCCATAAAGACTTGAACTTACCCACTCCCAACTTATCGGACTCCTGGTCGTAAAGTAAGACCAGGTCACCTTCTAAGAAGGCATGAGGTTTTACATTTTTGTCGAACTGCGCTTTGACTCATTTCTTATGGGCTTCGTTAGCTGAAGTGGCATGATGACGGGTTTCATCCAATTGGATTAATTCCAAGAAATGGGCCTATTCTTCTGAAGTTCCAGGGATAAGGTTGACTGCGAGCTTAAGGGACGAGAGTTCACGCTGAACTGGCAAGATTGCTTCCAGGCCATACACTAGTTGAAAAGGTGTAAACCCGGTCGCATTCCTCACTGATGTCCTGTATGCCCACAAGGCCGAGTATAGGATCAGGTGCCAATTCTGTTTATGGACTCCAATCATCCTTTGCAACATGCGCTTCAGGACCTTGTTCATTGCCTCAACTTGTCTGTTAGCTTGCAGGTAATATAGAGTAGAGTTGTTGTGGGATAGTCCTAATTTGCTAGCCAACTCAAGCATCATGTGATTGCGAAAATAAGATCCATGATCTGTGACTATGGTCTGTCGAATGCCGAATCTGGAGACTACATGATTGAAAAAGAAGAGGGTAGTTGTTTCGTCACTGTTGTTTAATGTAGGCATCACATCGACCCATTTGGTAAAATAGTGTATTGCGACTATGATATACCCATGCCCCCTAGCTGAGGTGGGGTTACATGTCATGAAATATATGCCCCATTTGGTGAATGGCCCAATAGCTACTACTGGCCGCAGAGGTCCGGGAGGTATTTTGGTTTTGCGATCGAAGATTTGATAGGCATGGCAACTTCTAACTACGGTTATGCAATCTTTGAACATTGTTGGCCAGAAGTATCCTACTCATAAAATCTTTTGAGCTGTAGCATAACTAGAATGATGCCCCCCACACGCGCCTGAATGGCAATCATTCAGGACCTTTTCAGTCTCCTCATGGGTGAGGCACCTCCATAGAACTGTATCGATACCATGACGATAAAGCATATCACTAACAATCACGTAGTCTTTTGCTTGGTATCGAATTTGTCGTTGTTCTGAGCGTGAGGTATTAGACCTATATGTCTAGGTTTGGAGATAGATTATTATATCTCCATACCATGGATTGCTTGAAGATATCAGAAACAAAGATTCATCCATGATTGCTTCTTCAGATGTTGCATCATTGGACGATGATGGGAGATCACATAGTAACTCCACGAAGACCAGGGCTTTCTTCGATTTGGATTTTTTGAATTCCAAATCAAAATCTTGTAAAATCGCTATCCATTTGGAATATTTGCCCCCCAGCAACTGTCGCGACAATATATAAGTCATGGTATTTTTTCTAAATAGGACGTAGTGTCGAAATCCCTGTATCACTTGAACAGCTACGAGACCAACTTTTCAACGTAGGAGTACTTCATTTCTGTATCATTTAAGTTTCAGCTTAAATAATATATTGGATGTTTAATTGCATCATCTTCTTGAACTAAAACCATTGCTATGGTCATATCTACTGCAGCCAGATATAGGTTAAAGTCTTTTTGATAATCAGGAGCATACATTAATGATGCTTTTATTAGGGATTCCTTTAAAGCATCAAAGGAATCTCACGCAACCTAATCCCAGATAAAGCGTACTTCTTTTTTCAATAGACGAGTATAACCTTTAGTAAGTTCGGCGTAATTTGGAATGAACCTCCTCAAAAAGTTTTCTTTCCCTTGGAGTTTCTGAATCTGAAGCAAATTTAAAGGTGGAGGAAAATCAATGATTGCCTGAACCTTACATGGGTTGAGATGAATCCCATCCTTTGAGACCACAAAGCCATGTAAATGACCAGAACTGACACAAAACACACATTTGTGCGGATTGAGTTGTATCTTGTAGTGTCAGCAACGTAGAAATATCGCTCTTAAATGCTACAGATGATCGATCTGCTTTCGTGAATAAGCCAAAAGATCATTGAGATATGGTTGAACGATGTTCTTGATGTCATGGAAGGCATAATTCATTTCCCTCTGAAATGTTGCTCCTGCATTCTTTAAACCAAAGGGTAGCTTGCGATATGCGAATGTGACCCACGGACAAATAAATGTAGTCTTTGACTGGTCCTATGGGCGGATATTTATTTGATTATACCCTGAAAATCCATCCATAAATGAAAAGATTTCACATCCGGCACATTCATCAATTATCTAGTCAATAAAGGATGTAGGGTAGTTGTCTTTCGAACAAGCTTGATTTACATCCCTATAATCGATGCACACTCTAATCGTTCCTTCTTTCTTCATTACAGGAACAATATTTGATACCTAATCAGTTAGAGGAACCAGGTGAATAAAACCAGCATGGAGGAGTTTTTCAGCTTCTGCCTTGATGGCAGCGGCTTTCTTGGGGTTCACCTACTGGAGCCGTTGTCGTACCGGTTTGAAATCTGGATACATCTTAATTTCATGTTCAACTATGCTTAAGTCAATGCCTGGCATTTCATCATATAACCAAGCAAAGACATCTCTAAACTTGCAAAAAAGAGCGTAATATACTTCGAGTTCTGAAGGAGAACAAGATTTGTCGACATGAATATTCTCTACAACAGTTGTTTTGGTCGAGATATTTATGGCAATAGTCTCTTCAATATTGGACATGTTTCACTCAAAATCCACTGTATTTATAGTATTTGATAGAAATTCAAAAACTGATAGATGATTAAGGTCACTAGAACTATCTTCCTTACAATTCAGAAGATGGGAACGATGGTGGTAATCTTCCCATGGTGCCCCATCAATCATCATTGACTAAAAAATTCCTTTCTCTGTAGAATGTACATGTGACCAAGGATTTGAAGGGGTGCCATATTCCTTAGACCTATCTATCCATGTGCTTGATGAGTGTTGATTTGGGTTTTCCTCCCATGCTGAAAAAACTGGTTGCTACAATATTTCTATTGGGCTTGGAGGCCATACCTGGAGATGATCCAAGTTAATATCATTTTCAGATATCTTTTGAATAGAAGATATCATATTGCAGGTTCCCACCATTTTCACTTCTGTCAAATTGTTTGGAGGCTGTAGGACAAAGGTCCCCATTAATGTGGGGTCTTTTAGTAGGCCTACTCTAATATTTTGAAGTGAATGAGGGGTTCTGTGGATCATTGGAATGCTTCCCGTAACTTGTGAACTATTGGGGAGAAAATTTTGTTGGTCGACGATCTTAATTCCTCCTTGGAAGGGAAATGCAAGCTTCCTGAAGTACGTCGACACAATGACAGCCATAGCATATATCCAGGGCCTTCCGAGTAGGATGTTGTAATCGAGGTTTCCATCGATAACTTCAACATCAATTTCTACTATTTTGCCCCACAGTTCGACTTGAAAGTTACTCAATATCCCATATGGGGTCTATGTTTGTCCACTAAATGCTTTCAATGTCATCGACGATCGTGACAAGGGTGGAGATCCTAATGTTTTCCAGCAACTCATTGACATAATACATGTAGATGCCCCCTCATCAACAATTGTTCGATGAACAGTTTTGTTGAGGGCTTTCACTTGACTAAGGAAAGCTAGTTGAGCTGGTAACTGAGGGTCATATCCTTTATGATTAAAGGCCACAACATTGGAATCCATTGGGTCTATCCCACCTATCACTGACAATAAAGCCTGCTTTTGGGAGGGGCAATTTTGCAGTACCTCAAGTGTCAACATAGCGGACGACGATTAGGCCAGATCCTCCACTATATTATAATGTTGTGATGCTTTGGCACAAGGATTAAACCTCGATTTGTGTACTACTCTCTTTGGCAGTTTTATCGTTAGTTCAGGAGTGATGGGTGGCACAACTTTGGTTGAAGTTGTTGTCGAACTACTAGGTTGATCATTATCCTTGTAGTTTGACATCTGTAGATTCCCGTAATCTTTATTCCTTGTTGATATCAAAGCATCATTCAACTGCTTCGAAACAGACAACATTATCACTTCGGATGAGGAAGCATTGTCGCTAGCAACTAGATTTTTTCCTGGGTTCAGAAATGGATCAATTAATACTACCGAGGTTTTTGAACTCCTGAAGAATTTTCTAAGCTCAACTTTATATGGACAATCTTTCGTCCAATGATCCTCACCACATATAAAGCATGGATGACTTGGTTTCCTATCTCCAGAAGGGTTTGCAGAAGATTTTTCAGGAGACTCCTCCTCTTATTTCTTCTTCTTCCCTTTCTTTTTCTTCTTTCCTCCTGGTTGCTTGGGTTCTTTAACATTGTCAGTCGACACACCATTTACTTCCGAGGTGAGAAGTTATTCATTTGCATTTTCACTTGAAACCGTATGAGCCTTCTTTGACATAGCATTTACGGTTTTCGTGCTAGTCGTACCTATCATGCCATTGCTGACATGAGAGTATTTGTTTGATTTAGGAGGGGGAGGAACGAAAAATTCTGGTTTAGGAGCATCAGGGATTTTACCGTAGAGCGTGCCAGAATGAGTATAGATCAAGTCTAGATATTGTGCACGAGCAATAACTTGCTCTTCCGTGATGAATCATTCCTTTGCCACATCTTCTGTAATAGAAGGTAACAATGACTTAATAAACCATTCAGCCAACAACTGATTAGGAACATATTTTTTTACCATTCTACGGCGACGTCGCCACTCATGAATATGATTGGATATGTGACTAGCCGTTGTTTGCTTGAAATCGGTAAGAAGCTCTATTCCCATTTCGTACGTTATGGGTAACTGAAAATGGGTTAGAAAGGTTGTGGCTAGGGTATTGAAGTTAACAAACGAAGCTCTAGGCAATTCGATATACCATTTTGCTACCGGACCAGTTAACATTCACTGAAAAAGGCGAAGCCTGATTGAATCATCGTTGAAAGTGTTGGATGAACACCACAGATGAAAGGTCATCACATGATTCAACGGGTCCTCACCCGGATTTCCATTAAATTAGGAATATCTGAAAGAAGTTTATGTCGAATTGCTAGCCACCAAGGGGCGTAAGCAATTGGATCGTTTGTTAGTCGATTTAGATCTGGTAACTCTAAAGTTTCCACAAAAGGCAAACGTTGATTCAGGTTCGGCGAAGCATACCTAGGATAAGATGGGATCGCCTGAGTAGCTTGTCTTTGCATTCCAGCATAATGCATTTGATGCTGGTAACTTTGGTAAGGTTGATGGGCATGACCATTATGATATCATTGATGTTGATTATTTTGAATGTACAACTGTCCATTACTTGCAAAGACTTGTTGCTCAGATCCTTGGTAAGCTTGTTGGAATTGCGGTTGTTGGTATTGTATCATCCATGGTTGTGAAGCCATGAGCTGTTGTCCAGTACTGACTGTTTGACCAAGATGAGGGATAATGGTCCCTGTTTGAACCTGGATCATTCCATTATTTGGTGATTATGGTTGCATCACTGGGACAAGAGGTGGTTGTATTACGACCTGAGAAACCTGAGGTTGACATACAACAGGAAACGCTTGTACTTGTAATATTGTCACAATAGCTAGCGTAGTGGGGATATTTGACACAGGTAAACTTTGTTGCATCAAGTATACAACTCTTGGTTGTTGAGGCAGTATTAGCACCCAACCACTAGATGTAATTCCAACATACCCTGAATTCTGTTATGAACTCTTGTATGGTTGTTCTCCTAGAGGAGACAATGAAAGGGTATACTGCCCTCCATACCGCGTAACCCGGTGCTCAAAGGAATGATTTGCCTTTAGGGACCAGATTGCCCAAATTGACACTGCAAAGGATTGATTTGTTGAGACTCAACATAAGAGATTCCAAATATTATTTCGGATGAACAAATGGGAACATTCCTTACTGTCAAAATATCCTCTGGATGGACTCCATCTAGCGATTGAGAGCTAGTTGGGATAGATGGTATGCCGGCGAACATTGTCAGAGTAGCAGCAGGAAGTTCTATCGCTTCTGTGTTGGATGACATAATCCTAGATGTCGATGGTTGTGCAAACATATTTATCCGATCCAAAATATTCCTCAGTGATTCTTCAAGAACTTCCAATGGCGGGAGACTAACTTCTCATGAAGAAGGATATAGGGTGATCCCAGCTCCAAATTGCGATGGAGCATTAGATGGAGGATCCTCCACAATCTCTTCTATGGAAATCAATCCAGGCAGAAGAGGTAGACCGTTAGGTCCGTAAAATATTTTTGGTGCCGAAGAAGGTATAGGTTCTGCAGCGACTAATGTTTGGGGAGTAACACCTTCCGAATCAGCTGTAGACGGAGCCAGTTTGGGAATAGATGTGTTTACTGTCACACTAGGATCAATTGTAATGTCCTTTTGTGGCTATTGAATTTCTTCTGTAGAGGCAAGGATACCAGAAATGTTTAGAGTAACCGAAGTCTCTGAGTATGTCAGAGTACTTGCTCCAACCAAACTAGGGGACTTCAATCCGGTCAAACGAGTTCGCTTTGTCCATAATAGTTTCGTTCCCAGAGTCAACGACGGTTGACTCGTATGCCTTTGTGAATGACGGGGTTTTAATTGAATTTCTTCCATGATTGCAGATTACTCGATCAACTCAAAATAAAAGGGGAAATGATTCCAAATTAAATGAATTTTAGACACTTTGACACAACTTGTTTTTCCAATTTAGATGGACCTTTTCCTTTAAGGAGTCTAAAATGGAATAAGAGAGACTACTCTGGAAATATAGATAGTAGAATTACCAAACCAATCGCAAAATTGCAGAATAGTTTTTACGGTATAGCAGTCAATATTCCCGAATGTTGTGTTCAGTGCATTGTGATCGATAGGGCGGCAGACACATCCTCCTAAGGATAAAGGATATAGCCTATTGTGGTCTCCCAATATATACTCAACGTTACATAGGAGCACAATTCTCTACTGGCACTTGTGGTCTCAAAGTGGAGGAATCACCCAACCATCAATGAAAGCGATAGTTACCAGGCTTTACGACGCCGGAATACGTCTCTAGCCTAGACTTCTAAATGTTGTGCGTTAGGTTCCAAAGCATTTTTGTGTTCATGAATTTATTTTACAGTTGATCTTGCTTAAGAAATTTTCCTTTCAGGTTCACCTTGTGATGTAGATATATAATTCCTAAAATGCAATCTAAGATGATAAACAATCGTTTAATCTTCTTTTGCAATGAAAATCCTAGCTACTAAGGAAAGAGAAATGAGATTCTTTCAACATAGAGCACAGAGCACACACTAGATGCATTGTCCTAAATCAAACTGACAAGCTATCTAAATGCAAATGCACATGCATGTATTTGTTTTACACTTTCTTAATGTGTGAATGACAAAAAGAATGCTGAGTACAAATCTGAATTATATTTTCAAAGCGACAATAGTAAAAAATTTCTCTTTAAAACGAAAGGAAGATAATGACGACACTTTCCGATTTAAAATTGAAAATTGTTTTTGACACTTGAAAAAATACTAATTCAAATCAAATACAAGAGTAACACTATAATTGACCATCAAGAACAATAGGATTCTTTTCTACGACTAAAAACAACACTTGCAACACTTCCAAATCAAGAAATGACAGTTCGATTATGCTACTTCTTTGTAAAAGAGAACTGAAAATGGCACACAATACACAAAAACATTCACATTTCTTTGCACAATGGACATGGAATGATGGAAAGGAAGGGGGTTTCCACAGTGGTATACTGATCATAGATAGAAAAACTCCTAAATAGAGCTGAAGAGAGTGAAGAAAAACCAAAGTCTGAAGGCAAAATTAGCCTTATCTGATCATTGCACCTGTTACACAGGGAAACATGGATGCATCCCACCTACAACACATGAGAGGTGCGATGCATCCAGATTTCCTTGAAGAGAGGGTGTGATAATACTACGATGAGACTTTAGATTAGTTCTTGATCACAGTTTGCAACTCAGTTCATCGATTTAGGCCGAGCAAGTGATGTTTAGTAAATATAAATCACAGGGGTTGATCAAATGAGGTTACTAGAGCCACCACCAGGGAAATTAGAATGTTTGCAAATTGATTGTTCAGTTTATAAACGAAACCCGAAGATAGACTGAAGCAACATTGATCTACATTGCATTTGCATGGCAAATACAGTTCGAAGGCTAGCTGGCTTGACTTCAGGCTCCATCTGTATGTTTATAAAACAAACCAATATTTACAATCAAACAAGCTATTTGATCCGCAGTATGGTTTCCATTTTTATCCGCTCGGAGCTGCTAGTCCCACTAAGATGGGTGGCTATCTTAGAAACAAACAAACCAAAACTATTTTCGCTTTCCTTTATGAGAAGTAGATAAGAGGGGAACAAATTACACCAACCTCAGTCTTGCACTTGGTTCCTTGCTTGGTTCCTCTCCCTTCTAATAGATCCTTTCCGCTCCTTCTTTGCTTACCCAACTTCAAAGAGCACGTGTGGAATCAAAGCAGCATAATACTAACAAAGAATAGAGATCTACAATCATAAAAAATATAGGACCAGATATATATTGACCACACAAATGCATATATCATCAAACATATAAGAATGTGAAGGAAAAATTGAATAGCTTTATTAATATCAAGAATAGCAAAGAGGATTACAACCCATTGTTCTGAACCAACGTCATCCTCTCAGCATGAAAGCCCTTCTTCACCTCATGAAAAGCTTAGATCACCCAACACTATGATATTACACCAGGAAACCATCAACACTTCCTTACAAGATACAAGATTCTAGCCTCTGGATCTCTATGATGAGGGATCCATATATAGATGATTCTAGGGGGGTGAGTCAGCTTCTGGGATTTTGATTAGTGTCCTCTCTCTGATAGTTCTTGATTCCACTTGGAGATTGATGGTCTCTTACTCATCCCTAGGTGAATTCAGAGAGGCAAGTGTCACAGGAGAACTTTCTGGAAGATTCCATGATCATCCACCTTGCAAATTGTCTCCGTCATTTGTCTACTCTCGCCCATTGCACCCTACAGAAGGGCTTTCCAGTATGTATCGTACTTTTTACAATGAGCAGGTGAGATGCATCACAGCCTCTGCACTGGGCAGTTTGTATGGTCCAGTTTTGACCAGTTATGAGTAGCTTTCTGTGGAGAACTTCTAGGAGATTATGTAATCCGCTGACCTTGTTCCTTTAGGGCATGAAGCAACATTTTTAGGGACTTAGAAGCCCTTGTTTTATGGACATATATTATTGGGGTCCTAGTGCCTGAAAATGTCTATAACACCATCCGAAAAGAATCCTTCTTAACCCTGTGGTAAGTTTCTAAAAATCCTAAGCGCCCTCCTAAGGGAGAAGTGTGCAATTCCATAAGAATCTTTTGTTTGAGTTGGGAATTCTTACATAGGTAGAAGCAATATTTGTACCATAATGAATCATTTTTTGAGCTAAATGTATCAGATGTACTTAGATCTTGTTGTAACCTTCGAATGAGTGTCCAAACTTCTTCGTCATTCTTCCATTCCTCCCTTGCTTTGTTTATCCAATCTAGTTCGATAATAGAAATGACACACAACAATGATTCCACACCCTCATCCTTTGTTGAGAGTGCATTTGCCACAATATTTTTCTTCCCTTTTTTGTAGATGATTTCAAAGTCATAACCCAACATCTTTGTGACCGATTTTTGTGCTCTTTAGAGGATAATATTTGTTCTAGAAAGTATTTAAGATTATCATGATCCGTTTTTACCTTGAAGTGTCTTCCCATTAGGTAGTGTCAACATTTCTTAAGTGGATGTGGTATTTCCAACATTTCTGTCTCATAAATAGGTTTGTGTCAATACTTTCCCTTGATTGGATGACTTTAGAAAGCAATGGGTCTTTCATCTTACATTAAAACAACACCAATTCCATTTCCTAAAGCATCACATTCCACAATAAATGTTTTTGTGAAGTCTAGCATAGCTAAGACCAATGCTTGGCACATTGCCTCTTTAATATTTTTGAAGGACTCTGTTGCTTTTGGAGTCCATGAAAATGCATATTTCTTCAATAATGTTGTTAGAGGTGCTACTATTCTCCTATAATTCTTAACAAACTTGAGATAATACCCTATCAACTCGAGAATTCCTCGCAAATCCTAGGGTCTACATTAACACCTTCTTGAGATACAATATAACCAAAATATTCCACCTCTTGTACTCCAAAGAAACATTTCGAGCTTTGTTCATATAATTGTTTCTCCTCCAATAGCTTGAGCACCCTGTCAACATGTTCAACATGATTGTTCCAAGACTTGTTGTAGATTAGTATATCATCAAAAAAATACTAACAAAAATTTCCTAAGGAAGGGTTCGAAAATGGAATTCATCAAACCTTGCAATGTAGAAGGTGCATTGGTAAGGCGAAAAGGCATGACCAAAAATTCATAATGACCCTCATGAGTTCTAAATGTTTTTTCGGAATGTCTTCAGTCTTCACTCTGATTGCATGATATCCTGAACGAAGATCCAACTTGGTGAAGTAAATTGATCCATGCAATTCATCCAATAATTCATCAATGACAGGAATGCGAAATTTATCTTTAATAGTGAGCTTTTTGATATCCCTATAATCCAGACACATGCACCACGATCCATCCTTCTTGTGCACCAATAATACTGGAGTAGAGAAAGAACTTTAACTATGTTGAATTATACCAGCCTCTAGCATTTCTGCAACCATACGTTAAATTTCACTCTTTTGGGCATAGTGATATCTGTACAACCTGATGTTAGGAGGAACACTTCCAAGAATCAAATTTATAGCATGATCATGATCACGAGTAGGTGGAAGACCTTTGGGAGTCTAAAATACCATGGAATCATTGTGCAATACTTTTTAGAGATTTAGAGAAATAGAGGCTTTCGTTGTGGGAACCTCTAGCGAACATAATTGTGAAATTACGCCTCATTATTCCTTCTTTAGAATATTTGTCATACCATTAGAGCTGCTTATATTTCATGGTTTCCCTGTAATACCCCTTAATTCAACTTGCTTTCCTTCTGCACAAAATTTCATGAAAGGTTCTTGAAAACTAAAGCTATTGTATCCAAGTATTGTAGCCATTGGACTCCTAGTACAACATCAGCACCACCCATTGGAATGGAAATCATTAGGATATTAAATACATATTCTCCCATGGACAGCTTGATATTATGGCACTTTCCGGAGAATTTTATTGTTCATCCACTTGCAACCATCACTTGACACTCTGGTGCTGGATATAAGAAGCAATTCAATTCCTTTGCTATCTTACAATGAATAAAATTATGGGTACTTCCCAAATTATTCAACACTATTACCTTTTTCTTCTTGATATGTCATTCTATCTTGATAGTTTGAGGAGTTGTAGTTCCATCCAATGCATTACAATATATGGTTTTATTCATTTCTTCTTTATCTATGGTTTGTTCCTGGAGTATATCCTCTTCTTTTGACATTTCTTGTTCCTTTTCTTCCTCCTCTTCACAATATATGTAGAATAATTTCTTCTCAACACACTTACGACCTTTAGTGTATTTGCTATCACAACTGTAGCAAAGCCCTTTTTCTCTTTTTTCTTCCAATTTCTATGGTGTCAACCTTGTAGGTTGTGGAAGGCTAGGGGCAAAAACACTTCCATATTTATAGTTGTGAGTGGTAGGCTTCCTGGTTTCCATAATTTTTCTTTCCATTTTTCTTGCTAACCTGAATGCCTTCTCCAATGAATTAGCTTCCCAAAGGAAAACCTCATGTTGGATATTATCCTTTAAAGTCCCTAGGAACACATCAAGCCTATGCTCCTCTAGAATATCTTTTACCCTTATGTTCAATTTTTGGATGTCCACAATATGCTCCATCATTGAACCGTTTTGTTTGAGATTTATTAATTGGATAAAAAAGGTGTTGCCTTTTGTATCCTCATAATGTGCTATCATTTCTTCCATAAAAATTGCCCAAGTGAAAATTTGTTTATGAGAGCAAATCCATCAATACCATACAAACTAATTTGGTTCCAAATATAAAGTTCCAATACGTACCTTTTGTGTGTTTTGCACATTATGGAGATTTCAAAATTTCTCCATCTGTAGTATCCATGTTTCGGGATCCTTGCCATCAAACTTCCTCATATCGATTTTTGGAACATGGTGGGTTTTTAATACAACATTAGAGTCTATGAAATCATGATTAATATTTCTTTTGTTCTCATCATGAGTTTCCTTTACTACCCTTTCACCATTAGTGACCATTTCTTGTAGCAACTTATTCAAATTTATCTTCAATTCTTCCATCTTATCGTCCATGCCATTCATCTTAGCTTCCATGCCATCAATCTTAGATTCCACGCCATCCATCTTAGATTCTACGCCATCCATATTAACTTGCATGCCATTCATATTACCTTCCACGCCATTCGTCTTGGCTTCATTTACCTTTAGTAAGAGTGAAATTTGTTGTACTTGGTCTTGTAATTTTGATATATCATGTTGCATATCTTCCTCTTCTTCATGAGTCATGCTACAACTTTTAGGTTGCTTACTAGGTCTTTCCATTTTATTTCTTCAGGACATTAATTAATCCCAATAATTCTTCACTATTCCCTTTGAATTCCTTCAAACTAATTTTTCAAATCAATCTTATGCAAAATTTAAAAAAAACTACACACCTTTTGTTCTCACTTTGTAAGAGCTCGATATTGAATCTGTTTTATGTTCGAAACTACAGATATTGAATATCTAAAATCACATCCTACAGTAGCCCTTTGAGTCCTATTTCTAACCTCGTATGTCTAATAAATATTTGATTCTCCAAGGAATCATTATTCCAAATCTCCCACAGTGGCCTGATTATAGACTAGTTCAGTAGAGCAAACTTGTATGATGTGCCATGTGTCACTCTTTGGACATTAGTACCTAAAATGGATACCTAGAAAATGACAGGCCATCCTCTTTTTGAAACTTCTTCCGAAATTTCAATCTAATGCTCAAAACAAAAGTTATGACAATTTTCCCCAGGTCACCTATTTGGAATGTAATTTGGAAGTCTACAAAAACCCTAACTTCCTCAAATCATATCTTTGCAAATATAGCAAGATAATATCTGAATTTCAGACCCAAAGTTTTGAACAATTTTAGCTGAAGGTTTTTTTTGTATCTTCTTAAATGTCACAAAAAAAAAAAATTATAGTGAAAATGCCACAATGACCTCTTTGGAGAAGCGAAACCCTAGAATCCAAAGCTCTAATACCAAATGTTACGAAACTAGCTCACAAAAAGATAGAAAAGATAGATCAATGCCTTAGAATTCAGCCTCTTCAAGGGGGAAACCCCCTTTACATTACATAAATGAACAATTCTTGGATGATACAAATGACTAAACCTTCATTCGATATATAGGTGTCTAAGGGGTCACAATATAATCAAGCCGACAGAACAGTAATAACACAAGGGCACAAAAATAAGAATAGTGGGTTTCTATGGGGAATACTAATAACAATATGGAGACAATAGGGGTACAATAGTAACAATAAGGGATACAATGACAATAGTAATGGGGGAATCACTAGTATTATAGGGGCCTAACAACGAGCCATACAAAATAATTGTTAGTTAAGCTATGAAATAGTTCATACGATAACAACAATCACAATAACATAACATCATGCATCCAAAAATATTCACTCTAAAGAAAATGAAATAGTTAATAAGAATTAATATAAATGAAGAGACACATATCGTAAACATAAAAATAATAGTCTTACTACATCCATGAAATATGCATGAAGATGTGTCGCCTCTAAGCTTTCTTAAAAGTGAAAGTTGTAGACATACATTTAGAAATAACAAGACAGTAGCCCCAACAGTAGAACATGAATCCAAAATTGGATTCTCAAAAGACTAATATTCCTCATATGTTAAAGTAGAGAAGCTAAGGATGCAAAAAAAATCTTCCAAGCCTTCAGTTTCAATCCCTTTGCATGAGTTATGAGGGTGTATTTATAACACATGGCATGACCCTTCATCTCCCTCTTTGACCTTTGGGCTTCCCTCATGACTCTTTAACTTTTTCTGTAGTTTCCTAACTAATGAACTTTCATATTCCACAATTGACACTTAGACTCCCGCTTACATATTTATTTCAAACATAGTATTACAAAAACCCATATGAGACAAAAATGGGTAGCACCTAATAAGACAAAATAAACCTATCAAGCTTGAGTTTGAGGAAACTCTAGCAAAATATCCTCAAATTAGACAAATTTTGAGGACAAAATGTTGAAAAGTGTGCAACAAGAAATGCTAAATTTAGAATGTGCTAAAAATAGACCTGCTAAAAATAGCATGTATAAAAATAGTAGTTTGGCCAGTGAGGTCATTGGCCACATTGGGTGAGAGGTGAAGCTGCTAAAAATAGAAATTTCTAAAAATAGAATTTATGGGTCCCTTCCTATTTATAGCAGTCCCTAGTCTATCTATATGAAGTAAAATTAATTTTGGTCTTAACAGCAGTTTGAAATAGCAATTAATTAATTTAGTTGAGTTAATTATTTAAGGAAATTCGAATTTGAAGTCTTTGTGAGCATGCACATGAGTTGTCCTAGTGATTGAGGAATTTATCCTTAATTTCCTCCACTGATTGAGGGAATAAGCATGAGCTCTATAGTGACAGAATTATTTGACTTAGTTCTAACTAGTCAAGTCCAGTTAGATTATTTTAACAAGTTGTTAAAATAATAAAATATAGTTTTCTAATGCTTGCATGCATGTGACAACTATTATTTTAGATAATTGAGGATTCACTCATGGATAACTGTTACATGTCATTTCTATCAGAGACCCGGTTGAGATCAGATGTGGGACACTGTACTATCAGATGCTTAACTATTTCTAGTAAGTATTTTTTGCATGGTTGAGTAACTAGTGTTCTCAAGGAATACGTAGTTGGACCTTTGGTTGTTTTTTGTATGTTGGAATTAATATCATATGCTTTTGCTATTATTTCATAAGCGAACTACATAAGGACCATAGGGAAACCCTATATCAATAGAGCTTGGGTGGTTCATGAGACATATCTTCATATCTTCATAGTTCATTGAGAACTGAATAGCTTGAGAGCTAATTCTTCTTGTATTGTGAAGAGGATTTCCAATTGATTGATAATACACGATTGGGGTTTTATGTTGGTGCTTTCCCTAAGCCTACTGACAAGACTGAACTGCTGGAATGGGTTAAGTGTGTGGCTCGAGCTAGGAGAATTCTCTTGGAGGGTGTTCAAGATCACATAGTCTTAAGCCTCCATGGGAAGGAGTCTCCGTTTGCAATGTGGAGAAAATTGAAAGATTTATATCAGAATTGTAGTGATCAAAGGAATTTGGCACTAAAGGACAAGCTTCGAAAGATCAAGTGTGAGAAGGGTGGCTCTATTTCTACATTCTTGAACAAGCTCACCACCTACAGAGATGAGCTTGCAAGCGTAGGAGTTGTTAGCCTCCTGCTGCAGCAGGTTACTCATATTTCATGATTGACATTTTACAGGCCAAATATGTCATACTTTGCATGTTGCAATGCTCCATATTTGCTAAACATTCACCAAGCAAAGAAGGCTACTCAGATTTCATCTAACTTCTTTCCTAATTTCGAAGATTTACTCCATTTTTGTACAATTCTCAGTTAAAGGGAGGTCCAAACAGCTTAATCTTGGTCTCCCTAGGTTTCAATTTCCTATTTTAGAATATAGAGAATGAAACTCTGTCCAAACAGCTTAATCTTGGCACATTCTTAGATAGGTAGAGAATCAAAGGAGCCCAACTCCTTAATCTGGGCCATTCGAAGAAAAAAGGGTAGTTTGTAGATAGGACAGCGTAAAAAGAAAAAATTGAAATGATGGGTCTGCAAGTCTAAGTGCACCCAAACCCAAAGAAGACAAAATGTTAGCTAAGTAGGTTGGGTAGGTAGTTTTGAGGTTGCAGAATCTTGATTTCTGATCAATTCTATGTTTTCAGGGTGCCATCTCTACTTAGGGCACCATCACCACGTAGTTTTATGTGAAAGAGCTCAAACAGGCATAACTAACTTCCCTTTCTCCATCTCCCCCAAATCATTAACTAATTTCCCTAAAAAAAGGTCAAGATCTTCTTGATATCTCTTAGTTTCATCATTTTTCATGTCACTAGCCTGGGTGAAGATCTGCTTCACTCAAAGAGAATCCATACTTTCTCTATAAGGTTCTATCTCCCCTTTGAAGCCTAAGATCTCTGAAGCTTAGCGCTTTCTTGTCATCTCCATGTTAACTACTGACACTATTATTTAACTCCCTATATTTTCCCTAACCCCTTACTAAAGCTAGGTAGATAATCCCCTTATGTATATATCCCCTCCCCCTGGTTGAAATATAACCATAAATACTTCACTGGGAATTACTAAGTCACTTGGACTTTAGTAAGAACCCTCCCTCTATGAAAATTTCCACCCCCAAGTGTCTGGACCCCTTCCAAACGCTAATAAAACCCTTTCCAAAGGCTAATAACCCTCCCCACGCATTCTTCTGTGAAACCTATTAATGTTTGTTTGATAAGTTTCCACCGCACAAAACTCAGTCTGCCCATTTTCTAAAGTTCAAAACCCACTGCGCCACAATATATTAAGCCTTTAACGCGTGCACGCCTTTACTAAACCTCGCGCATCTCCCTTCTCCATCCACCGTTGGATCGCCTCCCCTAGATCTGACAGTCCTTGTTCACATCGCGCACCCGATTGTGGTGGTAGGTTACCACCCGATGTCCGAGGGTTTTACCGTCCTACACCGGGACAGGTGGCGACCGCCCATTGCATTGGGCCGCCCCTGACAGAAACCACCTCCATACCAAAGGCAGTCTGATGCACAGGGAAAACTGCCCTCCCCTCACGTAACAGGAGAGCCACCTCATCCTGCTGTGTCCCCTCCACGTCACCTCACCCAGCATGCGCCCGGCCCATGTCACCCTACCATGTATCCCTGCCACGTCACCCCACCGTACTGCCACATCACCTTGATGACATTAGCATGCTGACATCACATCCATACCAAAGGACCCCACTGCTGACGTCAGCATGCTGATATCATCATGCTAACGTCATCCGTCGTACTGCTGACGTCATCCGCCGTACTGCTGACGTCAGCAGCCAAAAAACCAAAAATTCGCACAAGAGCAAAAGTCGAGCTTCGAAGCTCCGAAATGAGAAACGGAGGCAGTTTTTGATGCATGATTAGCGCGAAGCGCTTGTTAACGCTCAGGTTGTCCCTTGGCTCCTTAAGGGATACGGCCGAGGTAACCACAGACCAAGCTTTGGACTGCTGGTCCTAGCCTACCAGCAGTCAGAGAGGGCTCTCTCTTCGGGATTTAGCTTTGTTTAGGAAATGATTTCAGGCTAGTTATTATGCACATGGTTTTTTGTTTGAGTTTGGTGGGATGAATGATCTATTCAGGCAGCGTTGGCATGCGAAGCACAAGAGGTTTAGAACATTGGGCATAGAGTCAAGGATGTGGACTAAAGGATGTGTTTTCTTTGGTAAAGAAGGGACTACAGAGCAGGATAGCTGCACAAGGAATAATATCAGGTTTGAATAAGGATGAAACAGATGTCAGGGAATGAAAGACAGCTAAGTAATTTTCATTCATGCTAACAGAGGGAACATGAATGAATATCCTATAGGAGCAATTAAGAAATTCCTACAACAATATCCATATACGGAGGAAACTAGTGCAAATATGAGCCTAAGAGGAATTCATATTTATAGGCTAATTTAGAAAGAAAACATAGAGAAAAAGTAGAAATTGAGGGCAGAGCACAGCTAAGTGACATCTGAACTATTCTTTCTTC
Source organism: Pinus taeda (assembly GCA_000404065.3). Classification (NCBI taxonomy): domain Eukaryota; kingdom Viridiplantae; phylum Streptophyta; class Pinopsida; order Pinales; family Pinaceae; genus Pinus; species Pinus taeda. Next base: position 80,965 of record APFE030172695.1, read on the forward strand.
CTGCAAGTTTAGATCATGACACAAATACGATATAGCAAACATAGCAACTGTAGAAAGAGATGAGGAAAACTTATTAGTCCATGAGGAAACACAAGAATTCTGTAATCTTGTTCTTCAGCCATCAAATACACATTTAGACAGTCCAAACACACATGTTCCAGCAAGCTCTGTTTATTAAATCTCTCCGAGTGTACACAGCAAGTCTCAAAATTAGATTATCGATCAAACACCTCTCACACTTTGAACAACGAACAACGTTGTTTAAATAGGCAAAATATCTATTACAAGAAGATCTCAGATTGATCTGATGGAGTCACAGCTTCTACCCTAATCTGTACTGAAATAAATGCAAGAAAATATCTATCTAAGCGGTGCTGGAGGCAGTAGTATTAAAATGGAGTTTAAGTATGGGTCATTTCTTGTGATGCGCTAGCTATTTGGCCATAACTCTGTAATAACTGCCCAGGAATCCTTTGTCGGTATTGTTTAGGCAGTTCCATAAAATAATCTTCGCCTTTTTGGATTGAGGCAGTGGCTAGTGCATTGAAACAGTAAGATATCAATGATGGTTGAATCATCACAGCTGAGTTGCCAACATTTTCCCTGTTCAAGATCATCCGAAAATATGCAGTCTCATCTGGACTGTTATTGAAAACCTGGAGGACAACTGGATCAATGATCTGTCCAACCGACAGATTGCATCAAACTCATCCTGCAAGTATCTAACAAGCACTCTGTCTCCATTTTTAATGAAGCCAATCGTGCCATGACCATAGCCGCTGCTTCTTGATCTCTTTGCTCTTCAGTAGATCCTATTGGTGACTAGATTGATGGCCGCAGTAAAAACTGAAGAAGCGCTGGAATTTCAGAAAGAGTGGGTTGAGCAAGTTGAAGAGATATTTTATCATACGAGAACTATAGCAAACACTGGTGCGGTTCTCCGCATGGCAATGGCTATGCTGAAAGTGAAACCTGAAGCTTATATTCTGCAGTTTCTGTCCCTGGTACCTTACCATCATTGGAAGCTAGAGAAAGATATCAAATGACTCTATTTTCTGCATGAGGTATTTATCAGAATAATGAGCTCAAGATGTCAACTGCCGACGGATTTCTCCTCGAGCGCCGGTGAGAGGATTGTTCTCAGAGGGGATGGTGAGTGCTCGGGAAAAGTATTTGAAGTAGTAGTCTTGGCTTTTTTCCATCTTCATTTACTGTTGAATTTCTCTGGGATTCAGCTGGAAGTTCATCATTCTTGGTGAAACGAGGAAAGACAGTCCCGTAGCTGAGAGATCGGATCAAGGGCCGGATGCGACCTTCGCGCCTCTGGTTCAGACCACGGTCCCATGGGAAACTCTGTATATCACCCCCTGCCGCTCGACTATTGCTCGACCCCATGAGATCCCTGTCACCTAAAAATGAATGAAAGAAAGAAATATCAGGTTTCCCGTGCCCCCTTTTGCAGAGTGATAACGCTATACATGTACAATTATTCACTTCAAGAAGTGGAAGATTCGGAGTTTGCTCCAATTTTTTCGCATACATTCCCTCGACACAAAGGGCATACTCTTTGTATTATCTTTGCAAATCCCAGACCTGGGATCTGAAACACCATCTCCATTCTTCTGAGTCAGAGTCTCGGCCATTATTGAGTAAATTATCTTCTAAAGAACCATCATATAATACTCCACTAAAATCAAGAAGCCACCTATCGTTTGTAGAACCAAGATCATCGATGTCATCTGCTGATAAAAGTATAGCTGGAGTCAAATTCCTCCTCCTAGAAGTTCCTCTGGTCAAAGCATCCCACAGTCTCCTCCGATTGTTCCTTCTCAATTTTTGATTGCTGACATATCTTGTTGAACTAGATGATTCATTCGATGAGAGACTTACCGCCTCTACTTGAAGCATACTCCTGCTCTCTGATTCTCTTGGCTCAGGATTAGTCCCCGATAAATCTTGAGAAATAGATTCTTCACCTGTTAACTGACCTTCAGATGGTGTAGAATCTAGAACCACAGAATGGATATTTGCAACGGAGCTCTCAGATTGCTCAACAAAATCACGAGGAACTGTGAATGATCCTCCTCCCTCTAAAGGCGGAGATGATTGAAATTCATTATTAAATGTACTTAGTTTCCTCATTTCCTCAGTACAAAATAGAAGATTCACCTTGGATATTACTTGACTGTGCAAGGTGAGAATTGGATGCTTCTAGATCTATAGCAGTTGTTTGCGCAATGTGACTCTGTCGGCAGAGTATTTCGTTGAACTGATCCTAAGTCAAGTTTAATGTCTGGGCTATTTATTTTTCCTGTATTTCTCTTGGCCCCAGGTGTTGTAGGATTCGACCATTCTCCAATGTTGTCGGATCCTGCTTTAGGCCATTATTCCAAGCACCTCCTCGTGATTGATAGAGGCTGTAATGGTGGAAGTGATGACCTGGCTTTGCAACTTTGCTGTGATCGAGGGGTTAGTGGAATGGGAGTCTCTCGCAATATGTTGTCATTTCTCTCGGCTGAATGCGGAGGAGGTTCTAGCCTCTCAAAATTAATGGGATCATCTCTTTGTGATACAAGCTGAGTGGACCACGATGCAGATTTGCAAAATGTTTTACAAACTCTAGGAAATTGACAACCTCCCTTAGTATCCCCATTTGCACCTTCACCTAACATGGCACTTTCTTCAATGCAACTAGCACAACGCCTTTTTTTTTCTATCTTGGTTACCAGGGAACATATAGACAATGCTTCTTGAATTTCGTTCCTTGTCACATCTTATCAGTTGCATGGACTCTGATGGATTGGAATCAACATAGGAAAATTTTGCAGAATGATCGATCTGATAGTTGAGTAAAACCATACTCTATGGACTTACCCAAACAAGGAATGCTTTGCATGGGAAAACATGTGTTTATGGGATTCGTGTTTGTCTTCCATAACCCTGATTTTTTTTCGGACAGAAGCTTTCACAAATTATAGTCTACGTACACCACCTGATCCACAAAGATTTGCTTGAAAGCCTCTGGGAAACAATTTCTGTCTTCTCGTAATCATCAAATAAGAGAGGGGCTTTCGAAAGAGCATCCCAGAATTCATCAGTTTCATGCCCTTCCTCAATAATAAAAATTGGACCCTGAGCTCTTTCATATCTTACAACCTGCGAAACAGCATCCTTTCCCTTCTTTTCCATTACAGAGTCATAGATTCATCCAATCCACACATAAATTGCAGATGGTATATGTATAATAAAAGCACCTCTGGAATCCAATGCATTTGCACCAGGTTTACTCACTGCTTTTGGAACTAAATGTAAAGAATCATATGAAGAATGAGGGGCCATTCTATACATCCTTAACAAAGAGCTAGGACTCATTGGAGCTGCATGTACCCTTTTCTGGCACTGTAATAATTGGCAAGCAAAACCCATGTTTGGATTTCTGATACCACGGGCTGCTTTAACATACTGAAATGCATCTTCAAAGCTCTAACCTTTTCTCCACATGAGATATGCAATTACCAAGGAGGTTCAACGGGACACTCCTTGGCAGAAATGCACGAGAACTCTGCCATTTAGTTCTCTGACCTCCTCAAAATAGTCAAATACATCATACAAAATACTTGTGATGTCTTCGGAAGGGCTATATTGCAACCATAGTGTCTTGTACACCAAATCTGACTTGAAATATTTGTAAAATGCAAATTTATCCCTCTTCAGCACTGGCCAGCAATATCAGAAAGGTTACCACCATCCATGGCCCCACTTGACTCTGAGGAGCAGCAACATCTGAAGATATAAGATTACTTTGAATGCTTGTCTTAGGAATAAAATCAGGAAAGGGGCGTGTTGAAAACAAATATGATCCATGAGATAGAGAAACTGATGGATGTTGTTTGGTTATGCCAGATATTTCTAAATTTTCAATTCCCCTTATACCCTGGGAAACATAGGATGCATTAGACAAAGAAGTATTTGAGGCACTAAAAGGCACTTCACCACATTCCCTGCCAGCTGAAATATGAGCGGAATGCAGAACAGATATATCCTTTGGAACCGACTTGAAAACAATATATTCATCATCATCTTCATTGCCATTATCTGTTTTTGAACAAATATCCTTAAATGATACATTGTTTTTTTTGAATCCAACTACAGACCTGTCATTAAGTCCACCAAAATTGTATTGATGATGTCTAACATCCTGCCCAGCTGCAGATGCCTTTTCATTTTTATTCATCCCTTTCAGCTCTCCAGCCATGAAAAACCTCTGAGTCTCTTCGTCATAGTCAATTCCATTCCCTGTACCATCAAACGCTATTCCAATCACCCTTCCTGCTGCTAGGAGACGATCAACACGCACCTGCAATTCCTTTCTCTCTTTCAGACTTATGCCAGGAGGAGATATAGAATAATCTAATCCTGACTGAGCATGACTAAGAGGAATAAATCCCTGTAGTTCATAATCTTCCCATAGTGTAATACCACCTTCAGTTGGCATTCCATGGCTATCTATATTAGCATCCAAATCCTTAATTTCATGCAGTGTGTTCAGAAGAGCAACAAATTGCCTCCAAAAGAAGGACCTTGCATTATAATATTTTGTTTTAATCTTCATGTCCAGAGATCCATTTTTATATGCCTTCCTTAATTACAAAAGGTCTGAATTGTAAGACAAGACCTTGTCATCACCCAAAACTAACCTTTCATCTTTTGATACTACTAAATGACTAACCACGTTAAATACTAGGTAGAATTTGTCTACATAACCTCAAAACATGGCCTTCAATATCCATATCCATAAACAGTGATAGCAACCCATCCTCTTCTTCAGCTAAAAGAATCTCCAGGTCCAAGTCATTGTCGTAGTCAAAAGATGGGTGTGTTACACATAGGTTTATGCCTTCACATTGAGTCCCATCCTTATCTTCCATATCAGATGTAGAATTTTGACTAGAAGGAATTTCCGTAGCTAGAAGTGGCTCCTCAAAATTTCTGAAAGTACACTCAAGAATACTTCATAATTTACAAAAAGGAAAGACATCCAACAAAGCGTTATCATTAATATTGTATCAAAGGGGCAAATATCTTTCTCGGCTATCAGCTTGCTTCTTCCATGTCGTGATCAATGTCATTGTCTCCATCATAATATTCATCATCTCGCTGGATCTGTCTGTCTTGAGTATGCTGGATTAAGTTCATCTTCATTCTTGTATAAGGCACTTTCTGTGCTCACAATGAAGCACTCTGTATCAATGAAATACAGTAAATTTGGATCTTTTATATACTTCCGGGCTATGTCTCCTACATTTTGTGGCAAGTAATAGGCTAGTATCAAGCACTCCAATGGCTTCTTAGAAAAACTAGCCAAAAGAATACAATGGTTCCTCCAATGACTTTAGTTCTAGTGAGTTCAACGAATTAAATACCTCCCAACATTCATTGTAAAATTGGGAGATCCCTTCCTTTTCATGTGGGAAATAACCAGTAAGTTCAACAACGAAATCCTC